>JAPSGF010000075.1:1136206-1294969 GCA_035772895.1 Perdix hodgsoniae
AGGCATACAGCAATGACTTGGGCAGATGCAGGAATGGAAACTAATTTTAGTTATTCCATTGCAAGCTCATCACACTGTCAGTGTCACACTCTTCTTTATCTCCCATATCACGTCCAACAGTTGCCTCATGCCACAGCTATCTCCTGACAGAGACCATTGTGGGGTGTATTTGTAACAATTTGGTGGCAGTATTTTGGAAAATTTCAGATCACATGTTGAGATGATTGCTAGAGCACATTAACTTGCATCACTCTCCTACTTCCCTCAAATGGCATTCTTGTCTATTATGTCTTGATTAGAGAGTAGCTCTGAATCTCAAACCCAGCTTTCATACAGATTTTGGAAAAGGCTGAAGATTTGCTCTACAGAAATGTTGACAGTTCTGAACAAGATGTTTCACTGTTGGTTCAGTATGAATGCTGAGATCAGATCAAAAGTGCTGCATCAGAGATACGTTACACCTCTAAACACGGTGTGGTGGGAAAATATGTGGGTTTTTTTTAGGTCTGCCTCTTTTTAAGGGCTGATTAATGTCACCAAAGGCACTCTTGATTTTCCATTAAAACATACCTTTTTCTCTTTTACTAACAATGAATTACTTACGGACAAAAGAAGTAATGGCTGAGAATGAGAACTCTCTGAGTCACGTAGAAGACATTCTCAGGCTTGACTCTTTTTTTCCCAAATATTTCAGCAAATAAACTAAGGTTACCTTGTTCTACAGTGCAAATCTCTTGCAGGAATGGTAGAGGAGTGGATATTTTCTCATGGTACAGCAAGGCATTGCACTTTGAATTCCAGCAATGGAAGTGTGGCTCAAAGTGGCTTGATCAATTTTCTGTTATGAAAGAGGGATACATGTCTTTTGTTCTCCTCTGTCTCTTTTCTTTGTATATAATACACATTCCTGAGGGACATAATTTCTTCTTCTTATATATCGCTATGCAAAGATGTAATTGTGATTTGACAAAGAAGCATGAATTTAAATGAAAACTGTAAAGATTTGAGGTCACAGGATACTGAAAAAGCCTGGTGTTTGTTCAGTTTCCTTGTCTTTAAAAAATGGATTTTAAAATCTTATTAGAATTTGTTAAGGTAAGCTGTACTGAACCCAAATCCACCTGACTGAGTTTACTCATGGAGAAAGCACACATGGGTAATTAACTGGAAAGCTTTCTGTTTGTTCTCTGGGAAACCATTTCCATCACAAAAGCCCACGTGAGCAACTGTTAATCACTCCTTCCTGGAAAAAATCCCAAGTCCCAAATGCTCTCTGCCTGCCTTGGTGGGAGCAGGTGTGCTTCCATGTTGAAAATCAGCCAAAGAAAGGACAAGGATGCTCAAAAAGCACTTCACATTCTTTCTTCTCACTTCCTCTTTCCCAGAGGAGCAACATGCCCTTTCAATCATGGTAGATAGTCGACCTTGGCACTTCGTAGAGCCCTGCTTCGCTTTCTGGCCTTTCAGCACCAAGCTTGCTTCACACATTCCTTCTCAAACCCGTGCTCTTCTGCTGCCTCTTGACAGAAGAAGCCGTGGAGGCATTGGCTTGGAGGAAGTTGCGTGGTGCCTGAGATTAGAGGCTATTTTGGAGCCCTGCAATCTTCAGGACTGACCCTTTCAACAGCTGAGCTGTTCCCAGGAGTTGCTGCATAGCCTTGGCCGTGTCAACCACACTTGTGGGCCTGCCCCAGCTCAGTGCTGGAAGTGGGAACGACAACTCTCTGTGTTCAGGGATGATGTTCCCCTTTGGTTCTCACCATGGCATAGGAATAGACAGTGTCCAATCCTCCACCAGAAGCCAGATCCTAAAGAAAGAGCATGACATGAATTAAACATGAAAGGAGTTTGTAGTAAGATGGGTGCAGACTTCTTCTCCCAAGTTGCTTGTGATAGGAAAAGAGCTAATGGCCTTAAGCTGCAGCAGGGGAGATTTGGGTTTGGTATTAGGCTAACCTTCTTTTCAGTGATGCATTGGCACAGGCTTCCCAGGAAGATGATGGAGTCACTGTCCCTGGAGATGTTCCAGAACTGTGGAGATGTGGAACTGAGTGACATGGTTAGCAGGTGTGGGGTTGGACTTCAACATCTTAGTGTTTTTTTCCAACTTTAATAATTCTATGACTCTAAACAGTGCCCTGCATGTGCAGAGTGCTGTTCTTGATGCTGCAGGGATCAGTGCTGAGGCTTATGTTTTCATTAGCTGCATTTTCCCGTTGTGCAAGTGCAAGTTCACTGGGAAAATGAACACAAGACCAAGAAACCTCTCTATAACTCTGTCTGCCTGATGACCCATTTATTTCTAATAACAGAGGATCTTCATATCATGGAATCATAGAATGGCTTGGGTTGGAAGGGTCATTAAAGTCTATAGAATCATAGGATGATTGGGTTGCAAGAGATCTTAAAGGTCATAGAATCACAGAACCACAGAATGGCTTGGATTGGAAGGAAACCCAAACTCACCCGGTTCCAAATGCCTGGCATGAGCTTGTGCCTCCCAGCAGATCAGGCTGCCCAGGGCCCCATCCAGCCTGGCCTTGGGCACCTCCAGGGATGGGGCCCCCACAGCTTCTCTGGGCAAGCTGTTCATTTAGGTTATAAAATTAATAACAATTAAATACTGTTATCTATTAAAGTCCATCTTCATTAGCTGAATTACCCTTCAATACGCTGTTGTTCACAGAGTTATCAAAACAAGAGTGGAAATACAAAGACAATTGGACTATCTGAGCAGTAATTGAGCTTCTCATGAGCACGTGGAAAAACCTTTCTGGCTCTGGGACTATTCATCGGGAATAACAGAAGTGAGAGGAGATGTTGACTCCATGCATAATTAATGGTTTAGTGGACATGGTGATGATGGGTTGATGATTGAAGTAGATTATCTTAGTGGTCTTTTCCAACCTTAACGATTCTGTGATTCTGTGATTCCAATGGCCAGGTACAGTCCTGTGAATCACCAGCATGAGAGAGCTAAAAAACATCAGTGGTACAAATACGCAAAAACTGCTTTTAAACACAAAGCTTTCAGCCCAAAATCTTGTAAGAATCAAGCCATGCAACACTATAGATCCCAGTACCTACAGGCTCTGAAAGGCATGTCTCTGCATGCTTTTGCCTTCGCATTCAAGCTGTTATTTATGCTTGTCTGAGGAGAAAAACCAGATATGGACAAGCACTAAGGATAAGGCTGTAAGTGCTGAGAAGATGCAGCACCTGTTGCCTTCCAAAAAGCAGGAGCTCTTCCAGCATGCTTATATTCTTCATGGAAAAATAAATATTTATGTATATGAAGTCAGTGCACTTCTGAAAATAATGTTTAAACATAAAAAAAGACCTCTTTAAACCATTTCTATAGGTATTACAGCAAATCTACTACCCCTGATTTGCTGATGAGAAGTCAACTGGAAGAACTTCCTTTACAGGAGCCTGTAATTATGCTACAGAAGAATGAGCACTGTGCGCCCTCACTCTTTTCTCACAGTTTTCAATGTTAATTTCCCTTCCTGTGACCATAGGACCTTGGCTCAGCATAGTCAGGTGATGAATCACAAGCAAGAAGATTGTGTTTTTCTTATTAGGTTAACATAAGTGACCTCAGCTCCAGAATTTCCCTAAGTTTTTCTAAGCTTAGCTCCAGAAAGCCACAATGTTCAGAGATGAGTCCTTGATAAGGCTGAAGAGATATCAAATATCTCCTTCCAATGTAGTGTAGTAGCAACCTTGATAAATCGTTCTGCTTTTCTTATCAATTTTCCGTGTTTATAAGGGGAAAAGATGAATGAAACAATGTTAAAGGCCATACTGATGTCTGTAACATCAATACCACATATGATTTTCAGAAAGATATTGATAATTACAAAGCAAAGAAACAAATTAACAAACAAAACACAGGAGAAATTTAAACAGCCATGGGTTGAGTATCAATCTAATTCTGTCAACTGGAGTTGAGGCCATTTGCGAGAGTGATGGGTCTTGAAGAAGAAAGATATGATCGATATTGAAGAAGATACCGAGTATCTGTGAAGGAAGAAAGTTGCAGAGATGAAGCAACAAATCCCTGGATATGCTTAGCCACGATGGAAAAGGATTTGCAAAAATCAGCAGATCAGTTTAGATTTGCTCTTTGGGTAAAGCTCTTAGTGTTTGCAAAGGGAAACTCTCCTACAACTTAATCAAGAATTACCACAAGTTCTTACCTGCTAAGTATATAAGATATGAAAGGAAGTGAAGATTTTCTTTACTCTTTCTGTTTCTGAGCACTTGTATGGCACACAGCACTGAGCACCAGCACTCAACCCATGCTAATGTTCAGATCACACTAAAGGAATTATTCTTTGCCCTCGGTGCAAAATTCGTAGCTTTCAGTAGAAGCTCTGTCAAATTTACGTTTCCTCTATATCTGCTTGGATGGAATTGTTCACACACACTGAAGGAGGCAGAAAGAAAGAGCAGTTCCTCTCCAAGGAGAAACTTGCCCTATCTTCTCATGTCCTAGAGCAGAATGTTTACAAAAAGCTCATTAAGGGAAAGGGGATTGCAAGATAGCAACAAATCTGGTGAACAGCTTACACTACATGAGATAAGAGAGGCAAGGCGACCATAGAAGAGAGCAAGCCCTATCCAATTACTGAGACCTGGCTTTGGGGAGGGGGAAGGGAGAGAGGACGGATCACAAGTTTCAATCCAAACTTGTCATCTCTCTGTGACACAAGGGGATAAAACCTCCACTTAGCCCACACAAGAGCTAGAGCTTGTTGAGCGTGGTCAGAGGCCGGAGCGAAGCCATGGATTCCGTAGTCCTTCAGCTGTGGGCTGGCCTCTGCCTCTTGGTTCACCTTGCCGCTTGCAGTCCCATCCTGAGCTTGGAGCACTCTTCATTGGAGGAAGGCGAGCCTCTTTTTGATGAATTCCTGTCCGAGCAGGATGGCGTTGATTTCAACACATTGCTTCAGAATATGAAGAACGAGTTCCTGAAAACGTTGAACCTCTCCGACATTCCTCTGCACGAATCAGCCAAAGTGGACCCACCAGAGTACATGCTAGAGCTGTACAACAAGTTTGCCACTGACAGGACATCTATGCCATCTGCAAATATCATTAGGAGCTTCAAAAATGAAGGTAAGATACGTGCATCTCTAGAAATGGTCACCCTTGTCAGCGTAAAGTATCTATACATGTATACAGTCAAGCAGGCATTGAGCACACAGTAGGGAGTAAAGGCCTTTCAGTGAGAGCGCCGTTAGCAACGGACAATTAATGCTGCTTGTACTAATGTCACTTGCTATGAGATGGATCCCTTGTCCTTTGCTTTTGAGATTGCAAGTTTTCAGGGAAATATGATATTCCTCTAGTGTTTAAGAGCATAATTTGAGTGCACTGTTTTCATTGTCCCCAGAATGACACCTGTTGTTTGTTATTATCTGCCTGATTTTCAAATGGAAACTCACAGTATTACTTGAATTTAAGGCAAGAAATCATTTTACATATTGTTCAAAGTTGCAGTATTTTCTGACTGTGAGTGAAACAAAACGTGGATTTCTGTCAATAGCCTCCCACTTTTGATCCCCATGGGATTTGTAACATTTTCTTCCTTTGATATCTGAGCATGGTCTAGACAATATCTAGAATTTTGTATCACACAACTTTTTTTTTTTTTTTTTTGAGAAATAGGATACTTCATGTTTAAAATTATATTAGAAAAAGGAAGCTTATTCGTGACCTTACATAGTTCCCTATGTTTCTGTTTCAACATTTCCCCTCATTTCAGCAAAGACAAGATAAGTTTCAGTGATAACGTTCAACAATTTCTTAACAGTCATTTACACCAATGTGGGATTTATGTTAAAAATGTTTTTCAACCAATCTTTTTCAAATACCAGTCATTCCATTTGGCAAGTACAAGTGCTTCCATTCTTTTTAGCTCTTTAGAGATACGTGCAACTATTCAAATTGCTGCAAGACTTCTCCACGCTACCCTATGTAACGTATAACAGCCATTATTGCATTTTTATTGCTCTGCTCAGTCCTGCCAGGCCTGGATACTCTTTATTGGCAATGTGTTTCTGGTTTGTGATTTAAATCTCCTTTACATATCCTTTCCTCCAGAGTGGAAGAATTTATTGAATGGCTGATGGCAAACCAGCTAGACCCAGGGGTGAACAGTTACTCACCTCAATGTAAATGCAGACATATGCAGGAATGCCTGTTTTTCTTTTCTCACTGTGCACTATGCAGGAGAAATGAAAACAATTAAATTCGTTGAGTATATCATGCCAACCTATACAACACATAAATCTGGAATCATTCCACTGGCAAAATGAGCAAAAATGGAACAAATGGAGCTTTTTGCCAGTATTAAGAGCAGGGTTCACAGCTCTGTGCCCTTCTGTGTGATGTTCCATTTCTTCGTCATCACTGCAAGAATTCTGTACTGAAATAGGGCAATTTTGGTGTAACTTTCTATCATTTTGGTTTTCCTCTCACCTCTCCTGACCCCAAACAGCAGGTTGCAAAGTGGGACTACTGTTAACACAGCTTCACAAGCACATGATTATACAATTGTTTGGGTTTTCTTTATGTCTCTAAAATTCATGAAATGAAGAATCAGACATTTCATGCCAAAATCACTCTTTTTTAACATAGAAATTAATTACATGTAACCTTCAAGGCAATAGAAACAGAAAGGCGGGCGCCTCAAAACCTACTCCATGGCCACTGGAAAATTTGTGTGCTTAAGTGAGCTGCTTGCTTAAGTGCATGGATGGAGTTTGGCCAATGCTTGCAGTTTTATCAGTGTTCTTTTTCTACAAAGATACCAAAATTGAAGGAATTGGATGATGAAGATAATAACAGATCCCAAGCAGTTTGCTTCTGTAGAAAGTTTACATGTAGTCCCTATGTCTACGTCTGTCTTCAAAGTTACAAGTAGACAGCATAGTAATTCAGTAACAAATATACAGTCATTAGGATTGTAAAATTCCTGCATTGCATGAAGAGATGCATATTACTGTGTATAAACAAGCAATGCAGGCAGAATAGACAACCTGAATGACAAGCAGATATTGTGTGCTTCTTAGATGTTTTATTAACTAAAGCTGCCGAAAGTGCCTGAGTACAGCTGCCTGACTGCTCACTTGAAACTCACTGACTCTGTGGCAGCATTCCTATTGACTGATGGTTCACACTGGATGTTCACTGCCTGCTCTTCCTAACCTGGAGCCTTTACAGCTTCTCAGGCCAGTTTTCCTCCTATCATGCTTCGTGCTCTGAGTTGCTGAGCATGTTTCAGCAGGAGAAAATACTTGCTAGCACGAAAACACACAGCAGACACAGATAGAGACTGTTATTCTTGCATATGCAGCCTATGTGTCATCTACCTCATGCTCACTCCAGTGCTGTATCTTTTCTCCCTTCCTTTGCTACACTGACTGTTTTTGTCTCATTTTTTTTTAATAATTACTAAGAAGCTATTTCATTTTGGTATTAGACCACACATGTTTAACAGGTAGTCCTTCCAGGTGACTAGGAAGCCCTTGAAGCCATGAAAGTAGTAAGAAAACCCTTAAGTCCAGATTTACAGTCTTTATCTTATGTGGGATCTCACTGTCCTTAGATATCTATAATAAAGTTGTGGGGTTTTTTTCTAAGGACAATGGAGAAAACACTCTCCTGAAACTGTTGGACTGAAACCATGCAATGCAAAACATGTCAGGTGAACTTCAGTGCAGGTGTTACTGGATATACTGACCATTCAAAAATATCTGATTTTTGTTATTTCCAGACCTTGCTTCCCACCCCGTGGGTGTCATAGGAGTTCGGAAATATCCCCTGCTGTTCAATGTCTCCATCCCTCATCATGAAGAAATCACCATGGCGGAGCTGAGGCTCTACACCTTGGTGGAGAGGGACCAAATGCTTTACGATGGGCTCGACCGAAAGGTCACCATTTTTGAAGTGCTGGAAAATAACCATATGGGGGTAGGAGAAGAAAGAAAGATTGTGGCACTGGCATCCAGACAGATCTATGGCACAAGCAGCGAGTGGGAGAGCTTTGAGGTGACCGAAGCCATCAGGCGTTGGCGAAGGGCAGGGCTAACTACGCATCGGCTGGAGGTTCACATTGAGAGCAGGGAAGGGGAGGAGCAGAACGGGGAGGGGAAACTCGATATCGACATCAACTCTGAGGCTAAGCATGTGCCCCTGTTGATTGTGTTCTCTGATGACCAAAGCAATGATAAGAAAGAGGAGAAGCAAGAGCTGAATGAGATGATAGACCATGAGCAGCTCCTGGACTTGGAGAACCTGGAGGTTGGCAATTTCCACGGACACCCTGGTGAGGAGGCTCTGCTCCAGATGCGTTCCAACATCATTTATGACTCTACTGCTCGAATCCGAAGGAACGCAAAAGGCAACTACTGCAAAAAGACTCCACTCTACATAGATTTCAAGGAGATTGGCTGGGATTCCTGGATCATCGCACCAGCAGGATACGAAGCTTATGAGTGCCATGGAGTATGTGCCTACCCCTTAACAGAGCACGTCACCCCAACAAAACATGCCATTGTCCAGACTTTGGTCCACTTGAAGAATCCCCAGAAAGCCTCCAAGGCCTGCTGCGTGCCCACCAAACTCGATCCTATCTCAATTCTCTACATGGATGCAGGGGTGGTCACCTACAAGTTCAAATATGAAGGCATGGTGGTATCAGAGTGTGGCTGCAGATAGTAGCAGGGAACACATGCACAGGGGGGTACACAAGGGAAGTATTTAATGATTCAGTCTGTAAATTTGTACATTTCGGATTTCCTATTTAATAAGGTTATTTAATGAGGCATGTACAGATAATTGTATGTTTCCTGTCACGGGGAATGGGCAAGTCATATGACCGTAGGGAATGTATATTTTGTTCCATTGCTTGCTTCTTGCTATTCTGTTCAAATTACGACTGTCTCTCTTCATACCTGAGCATAGAGCAGATCACTGGATTGTTTGGGTGGGCTCTTCATGCCAGAAGGGGCACATTCAAATTCACAGGAATAAAGGCATCTTCTTGTGCTTTATAAGCGGTGATTGGCATCTGTAGGGATTTCCAGAGCGACTAAAGCTATGGGCAATACATGCCTAGGCTGTTTAGTTGCAATGTAAAATCTTTATAAAGATATTTACATGCTCAGAAAATTTATCTCTGTAGCTCTGAAATCCCAACAAAAGATTTAGAATGTTTATACCATCTTATACCAGCTTAGAAACTGGTCCCCCAACCAGTCCAGTAAGCTACGTCCCATACATCCACATTCCCCAATTCAAATGGCCGAATAGTATTGCATTTAGTCTGCATAGAAATAGACAGAAAAGGAAACCCCACTGTGCCAGCTAGATAGAGAGGATCTTTCCTTTATGTATGTGCTGAAGTTGTCAATTCGTAAAGGTACTGCCCCCCCCTAAATGATATATGATGGAGTCACATGCCAATGTTTCCGCCACTCTTCTGCAACAAATCGCAGTGATAAGGAGGTGTCGGAGCTGAGAAACAATAGACCCGTCACTTTATTTATACTAAGCTGCAAATTTGTCAGATTCTTGGGAAAGTGTAAGTGACGCTGACTCTTTAGCCTGTACCAGAGCCTACTGTACTGTCCCTGCATCTGTTTTACACTTTTAAGGGAAAGTTATCTTCACTGGAAGTGATAAGGGCCTTTGAAAGAATCACTCTAACACTTCGTGGAAATGAACACAAAAGACTTTATCATGCACCAACTAAAAGCAGTCTCACCTATTTTCACATATACTCTTCTGTGCTTCCCATAATTTATTGATCTATTTATTGACTGCCTGCCTTTGTAATATAATGTAGAATACAGAATGTTTTATTTTTGTGCTTGTATCTAACCCCACTTGGATAAAACCTTGTACCAACCCTCCTGGATGTGGACTCTCTCTGTTGAGTTGTGCTGTGTGGAGATTGGGATTGACAATGTTTTCCTGCCCTAGATAATTGTAAATGCTGTACCCCATGGCTATCTCCACTGCTTACAGAACTGTTCACCCCCGTGGTTTATTTAAACAGCATCCTGGTGAGCATATGGTTTTCCCCACTCTGTGACCACTGCGTGGCTCCCAGTAGCAAGTTGGGCCATGGGTCTGTACTGCTTCACTCCTCCCGATGTAGCTGGCTCTGCTCATGGGCCTTTCCCTACAGCCGCACTGCAATCTCAGTCTGTCCTTAATGGCACGCTGCAGGAATTCACGGGAGCTGTGATATCTCCCTCTGCTGACATGAACTACCACGGCCAATGGTTGAAGTGTCACCATGCAAATCCTTTCAAAACTCTCCTCAATTGTTATGAAGCCATTTGCCAGGACAAACCATTCACCTTGTTAGGAGTGATAATCCAGCATTAGGGAGATAATCCGACATTTGCTTTTATCGGCTCTTTTCTGCAACTGTTCCTGTGGCAGTGATCCACCCAACATGCTTCTGCACTGCTGTCTTTTATCGAACAGCACCAACGCTTCTGCTCACCAGTTAAGAGGATCTATGCCTTAGAAACAATATATGACCCAACAGAACCACCCTCTACCATTATATGTTTCCAAGTGACCACACAGCATATCAGAGCGGCTGCCTTCACACTCTCTTATTGTTCTAATAGAGGAAATGAGATACAAGTGTACTGCAGTGCTAGTGTGGGTAGCCAGGTAGTTCCGTCAGTAATTAAACCTGCATGTATGGATATTCACAAATAGAAATCGGCAGATATATCTACAGTACTTGTGTAGGATTACATACCGGCCCATATTTTGGTATTAGTAACTTTTCTTTGTAATATAACAAGCATGGATTGGATGAGGTGACCTTTAAAGGTTCCTTCCAACTCAAATGATTCCATGATTGGTGATTTCAGACAGAAGTTGTGTTGAAAACTGGTGAAGCATGAGATAATACCTGGGTATTATGTTATTTCAGGAGGAAACTAAGCATCTCTTAAATCCTTCAGCTGCAACTATGCTTTTCATTATCGGATATGAGAACTATTGAGAATAGTATTTCATTTATTAATGTGTGCCTGTTAGTCATTCCTGCACTCCTGTTCTGTTAGTAAAACCTTACCTTGACTTTACCTTTGAAAATAAACAGGCAAAGACATTACTGGAGTTAGACAGCAGAGATCAAGCAAAATAGCACAGAAAAATTGGAAGACTTGTTTAATAAAGTGTTTTCCTTAAGTAGTAAATTAAGGCTGCAAAGTCAGAAGTGCTTGGCTTTCAACACACCTGTCTGTGTAGATATGACACTCACAAATAACATGGTGAGAGCATGACAAGAGCCAGTGCTATCAAGCTGTACGTGCTGGGGAAATCAGTGACAAGTCCCTGAAAGAGTATTCTAGTGCATGCTTTCTTTTTCTTTATTTCTTTAGTCTTTCCTTCCTCCTCCTATTCATCCACATTAGCACCATGACTTCTGTTTCTAAAAGAGTTTATTTTTCACATTAAGCAGTAAGGTGCTCTTCCTTTCATTTATGACCTATACAATATCGATATGATCCCTATCTTAATCTCTCTGCATGTGGAACCAAACTTCTTCAACATTTTCATGACCATTTTAACACTATAACTTTTCCCAACACCCAATGACCTTTGGAGCACCTTTGGAGCCAAAGCCATGAAGTTCAGTCTCCCTAAAACTGAGGTCACTTAGGAAAAACCATCTCCCAAAGCAATCAAAAGCTGCAGCCAAAGCCTACTCCCATCTTCTTCTCCCTACCTCCAGATACTGCACTGTCCATTTTACATTGGCATTTTGGTGCCTGAATTACCTACCAGCCCAATCCAAGGGACTCAGTGAAGTATTTTCTGACCTCAGCACCAAATCAAACACCAATCTATCACTTATTGAAAAACCAAAACTGAACAAAACAATGAAAAAAAAAAGGGGGGGGGGGGGGGGGGGGGGAAGGAGGATTTCCTGGCACTTGAACATCTGCTTCAAGAATTTGAAAAACTACAGCCCAGGGTTAATTTAAACTTCCTTATAACCCAGTTCAACATTTGGAGTGCAAACACTGTTAATAGGATGGGAACTGGGGTGGTGGTGTGTTGCTTACTATGCTGGGAAACAAAGCCAGAACAGAACTAGCTTGAGATAGAGGTTTTGTTTATATTGCTGACCCATCTGTCTTCATTAATGCACTATTTACAGGAAAAGTTACAAAATTAGCTTCTGCTCCTTCTTCAATTACAACAGCAACAAATAAAGGCAGAATGGCTTGTTTGCCCTCGACTAAAAATGGAAATTCTTATCAACACCCCTTGGAAGAAGAAGTTTATTGTATGGAGCATATTATTGTTGAATATTAGTGTTGGCTCAGGCATTTTGGATGGAGCTGTGCATTTCTGGCACAGGCACTATCAGGAGTGAAGAGTGGTCAAGGAAGTGGTATTGCTGCAGAGAGCCTCAAATGCTGGCCCACGCTTTGCCCTAAAATTCTACAACTAAGGTAGAAATAATGTGTTTTTTCTCTCATTTCTAGAGAGTAGATGTCTAAATGCAGACGGATGAAAGCCCAAATACCCACACCCTGATCCTCCTTCAGGCAAAATGAAGCCAATTTGTGGCCACGAGTTAACAAGCTGCCATGAAAAGCACTCATGGCATTGGCACAGCCATAACCCAGTGAGGACTTGAGTTTCTGGCCTAGCATTCCTAATGAAAACAGACTATTAAAACTACTGCCGTGTTAAGCTTTCTTAGAATCATTTTCTCAATGAAAAGAAAAAGCCACAGGGGTTGGAAGTCGATGATCTTTAAGATCTCTTCCAACCTAAGCCATTCTGTGATGAGTTGACAGTTGAACTTGATGATCTTAGTGGCATTTTCCAACCTTAATGATTCTATGATTCTATGCTTTACACTCCAAGCCCAATGAAATAGAGACATGCATGAAAAAAAAAAAAGAAAAAAAAGGCAGAGACCCTCCTTTCTGCAAAGCCTAAAGCCAGTCATTTCCAGTGGGCAGGTAGGTTTGTCAGGATTACATCTCACTTGCACGTCCCAATAGAAGGACAAGCTTACAAATGACCTCGGGAACAAATCCAGCTGGTGAGTGGCCTGCCTCCTTCATCCACCCATTGCCTTGCTCTTCCTCGTGACCCTCAGCACTGCCCACCCACTTTTGCTCAGACCAGACACGTGTTTTCTAAGGCTGCATCGCTGCAAGCTGTTCCCTGTGGAGTAGGACGTGAGGCACGTAGTGCGCCTGCTGTGCGTGCACAGGAGCATCTTGCTGGGGAAACACAACCAAAAGTGGTGGAGAGAGCAGCTGTTAGAGTTACTGATGCTTTTCCTGGATGAAAACAGAGGAAAAACTCCACCTTTGTCAAGGAGATGAATAGTGGACAGTGATACATGCTGAGGTCTTACTAAAAGCTCCTGCAGCAACAAAGCACATTTGCTTTCAGGTGCATGCTAGATGCATGCCAACTGACTGTACTGCCTCACTTTGGGCATCAGCAAAAGCAGAATTTCAGCCCACAATGACCTGTGAAATTTTCTGCATCCAGCCCTGTCCACTGAGCAGACTGCTAACAAAACCCTTCAGGATACAGCTGCATTACTCCTGCAAATGGAGCTACTTTTTGGAAAGGACAAACTCAGAAATAGACTTGTTAATGTATGCACTGTAATAATATATCACCAGGGGTGATAAATCACATCCAACTAAATGAGCATACATTGGGAATAGGAAATTAGCATGTTTGTTTAACACTGCTGGATGTGTGCCCAACACAATTCTGTGCGCAAGGCAAATTGATCAGCCCCCTGCTCAGCACTGCAAGGGTTTGCGGGACCTTTGATTGCATTTTTTAAGTAAACAAAGGAAATACAGGGGATAAAAGCAATCAACATGGTTGCAATAAGGGAAATGATATGAGAGGAATGGATTTCCGTGACACAGAGCAATGCTTCTGGAAAAGAAGTGCATTTTTTTTTCTCCCTAGCTCCAAATACTACAAATTTTCTATGAGATAGGACCAACGAAAACAATATGCAGTGTTTTATTTTAAAGGAGCAGATGCATACCATGTATCCAACATCAGCACAACCACATTTTGCAGGAGCTGCTGCCCCCAGTGACTTTGGGCCAAGGGATGCTCAACGTGAGGCAGAGCTCCCAGCGTCCTTCAGCTCCGTGCAGCTGATGCTGTCCAGGATGGTGCTGAAAAGATACATGTGAAGTGAGAAGGTTTAAACACAGGGTGGTCCCTGGAATCAAGCACAGCTTGCTAACTAGCAACAGAAGCTAAACAACAACCCAGCCTTCCATAGCGCTCAGGTTTATGTTGGCTTTGCCATAGCAACTCCTTATCGCCCCAGAGATTAGAGCATTTCAGATCAGTTGTTGTGAGATTTGGTGGAATCCATTTCCTGAGCTGTCACCACTGGGCTAATCAGGCAGAGTTGAAATGCAAAGGTGGGAAAATGAAACTAATTGTCATGCAAGACTGGATATATTTATACCATTGCCAGATTTTAGATGTTTGGCTTTGGATGCTGATACAGGGAGCCCTATGGCCTGAACTGTTACCCAGCTGAGCTGTGCACAGCAAATATCTTCCTGTAGGAAAAATGATTCCTTCCTAGCATTTCTACTTATTATTATACTTATCATTGTTTGTTGTGCTTGCTCTGCACCAGATCTATCCTGGGACATCCCAATTTAAATTCCTCCAAAAATGGGAGTGGGGGTCCATGGGAAGCACATTTAGGGGACCCAAGGGCTGATCTAGCAATGGAGACATTGCAGTGGTTTATTTTGGCTTACACCAGCTGGTTGCTGCTGGAGTAGGCACAGAGTAGCACGGCACCACTTCAGTCCAAATTCCTATTCAGAATTTCATTTATAGCCTTGCACCAAGTTTGAAATCACTCAGCTTTCTCCCTGGGAATTCTCCAGCTCGCATTGCTTTTTTTCCACCCTCCTTTGCCAATCAATGGCTGACAACAGATTTAGCCTAAGAATATAGATCGCATGTCTTGTGCTTCCTCTGTTCACCCTGATATAATCGAACAGAGGCTTTTTTATGATTTATTCCTAAAAGCAATTCTGCTTGCCATTATTAGCAAAGCTTTATATTTGAGTGAGCAGAAGCAGGTCAGAGTGGATGACAGCAATTTAATCTCCTGGAGCTTTTTTGTAACTTCTTGTGCTATCCTTGACCCTAAGCCAACTTCCTCCCACTGCCAGCTAGGGGAAAGATCCAGTCCCATGGCAACAATGAGTTTGTAAGCCTGTACACTGTGCAGCCTGTAAATGCCATTTATCCACATTTCAGACTTGTTCACACTGGATAGAAACAAGGCAGTGAGAGATAAGGATTCTCCCACTCCACCTATGCGTGTGGAAACACCACGGTTTCCATGGACAGTTGACATTTTGCTTACAGGTATTGTTTGAAGCTGTTGTATTGGGAACAGCTCAAGGGATGTGGATACACATCCCTGTAGGTGCTCAAGGCCAGGCTGGATGGGGCAACCTGATCAGGTGCCTGATTTAGTGGTTGGCAACCCAGTCCATGGCAGCGGGGTTGGAACTGGAGGATCTTCAAGGTCTCTTCCAACCCAAGTCATTCTGTGATTCTACTTTTCCTATGATTCTAACTGTCCTTGGGGTCCTTGTCACTGAGGAAGCTGAGGAAGGAAACAAGGCAACACTATTGTGGAAAAAAAAGGAAAAAATCAGTGTCTCACATGCTTGGGAAACAGATGCCAAACCAATCTCAACTTCTTTAACAAGAGGTCAAAGCCTGTCCCCACCTCTCTGGTTGCTTCCAAAATGCTCTCATTTGGAAATATCTCCCTGGACGTGGCAACCAGCATCACGGCCAGCTGACGAAAGTAAAGGAACATCCCTCTGTTCCCAGTTCCTGTTAACAGTGTGTGGTGTGAAGAGAGCTGAAATATCACGTTGTTTTTTTATGTGCGATAAAGCAAATTTTCAGAAGGTGTTGATGGCACCTAGACACCCTTTTAGGCAGGGCTATGCATGAAAAATGGCTTTTTTGGAAGCCTTCTCCTCACACAGTGAGGGGTAAATAAGATGCTGCCTCATTTCTGAGCTCTCTGCTTACTGAGGTTTTCATCTTGGTGGATTTGCTGTGTGCTGAAGGTTGAGCCTAACAGTATGGAAAACTGCACCCAAGTTCACATCACTCAGGCTGTGTATTTGGCTGAAATTAAAATCAACTTGCTTTGGAGGTATCATGTATGTGTAGGAAGGACATACAATGCTCTCTCATTCCTGGAGAGAACAACATGTTCTCACTGCTTTCCTCTCCTTTGCACGAGCCATCCTAAAGAATGACTGGACACATTTCCCACATGTCTACCTCACCTCCCACTGCAACTTGCTATTTTTTGCAGTAGCCAAGCCAAAAAAGGAAAGTTACTATCATGCCAAAAATGTGATTTTGATAAAATATGAGGGGACAAGTCAGCGTAAGCGTGACTGGCTTGGGATCCAGCAGGAAGAGTGTGGGAAGGATAATTTTACTTTCTTGCCTCTCACGCCTACTAAATGCCAGGCTACGGCAAAGTGAATTACTAAATGAATGCAGTAAATCCCAAAGAAAAGCAAAACAGATTTTTGCTATAGTGCAAAGAATGCTAGACAATGAGAGCAGGGCTAAAATATGTCATATAAGGAGTCACATCTCTGCTCCATAATGCACGATATAGGAAAAAAAGATCTTAGAGTGGTGATGCATTCATACTTATTGCCCAGCGAGGTGGTGTAGATGTGACTTGGGGACATGGTTAGTGGGCATGGTGGGGATGGGTTGGGTTGGACTTAGGATATTAGAGGTCTTTTCTAACCCTTATAATTCTGTGTTTTAGTAGATTGAGGTGCATTCAGATCTGTGGGTTTAGTTGCTTTAATGTGGAAGTCTCTTTCTTATAGAGAAAGAAAAATCCCACGGGTGTTTTGTAGGCTATCTCACAAGCCTTCCCATCGTCTTGTAGGGGATGCTCTTATGCCCTGTGGCTGTGCAGTGTGATGGTTAAGGGGCTGAAAAAGCCTTTTTGATGATGCAACTTTCTAACTCTATAATGCCCAGGACAAGATTGATCTGTGTACAGGGATTATTATTTATTCTCTTGTAAATAAAAATGTATTTTTATGTGACAGTAGCAGCTCTGAAACATAGGTCATACATCAGGCAGCTTTTAGAGATCTCATGTCCTGCTGTCTGCAGCAGAAGATCTGGTAGTGCATTACATCCAGAGCAGGACTTGGGCATGGCCAACATTCAGGCTCTGAGTGGAGAGATGTACCCAAGGGGCTGCAAAGTTTCTATATGTCAGTCATGGGCAGACCCATGCTTCTCTAAACCCATTGCTATCTCTCTCTCCAAAAAAAAAAACAAAACACCAACAAACCAAAACACTTTTTTTCTTAAAAAAGAAAACCCTCCTTATCCCACAGAACCCAGGAGCACCATCAGCTCTCATGATGCCCATGCTGCTCTCAGAAGCTGCTCGCTCCCCCCATGTACTTAGGAATTTCCAGGCCACCTGACCTCCATTGGAAAGTCTATCTTTTAAATATGACCACTATAAACACTCCACATTTTAATGGGTAGAATATCTTCAAAGAAGTTACTCTGCTCCTCAGAAACAGCTGTGGTTTGATAGAGGTTATTTTGCCTATCTGCAACGGAAATGGGGGAATGCACAGTTTATACTAAATTAACGTGCACTTGTCCTAATCGCAGCGTTCTGAGCTGCAGCCAAGCCTTCCCACGTCATCATGCTTTGCTGTGGGCCGTGGGGGAATTATTTGCCTCTTCACACTTTTGATCTGCACAGAAAAGAGCGCGTGGTATTTCCAGCCCACATGCTCACAATGTTTCTCCTGGACCTGATGGAGAAACATCTCCCTAAATGATTTCCAGGCCTCACGACTAGATCACAGAACCAAGAATGTTGGAAAAGACATCTAAGATCATCTGGTCCAACCATCAACCCACCCATCATGCCACTAACCACGTCCCTCAGCGCCACATCTCCACAGTTCTTGAGCACCTCCAAGGATGGTGACCCTACCACCTCCCTGGGCAGCTGTGACAGTGCATTACCACTCTTCCTGGCAAGAAATTTTCCTAATATCCAAACTAAACCTCCCCCAGCAAAACCTAAGGCCATCACCTCTCATCCTATTGCTGTTACCTGGGAGCAGAGTCCAATTCCCTCCTCACCACTACCTCCTTCCAGGACGTTGTAGGGACTGATAAGGTCTCCCCTGAGTTTCTTCTCCTCCAGGCTAGACAATCCAATTTCCCTTCTTAACAAGCTCTCTGTAAAGGTAAAATATTATTTAAATGCTGAAGTAGCACTTCTGAAGTCATCTGAAATCTCACCGAAAAGAATGGGAGCAAGATGCTCTGTGGGCTCGAAGTCCTTTCCAACCCAAACCCTTCTGTGATTCCATGATTTCTGAATTACTGAGTTTCAGACCTGAAACATGATCAGATTGTTGATAGCAGGGGCAGAAAACCTTATCTATGGGTTGATTTGCACTGGGCACCCTCCATTGTGAGGTGAGCACTGTGATTTTGCAGCACCTCCATGCATGGATTACTTCAGTTGGGCAATGAGAGGCTTTGTAACCTACGGGGACCCTAAGGCAAGGAAAACCACGCAGAGTCTGAGTTTACCATGGGAATGTTTTGTTTATGGGTCAGGATCCTAAATGCAGCTCAACTCTTAAACACATTTCCTTCACCTGGATTTTTAAACCACAGCTGAGCAAGGACAGACTCAATACACACACACTATGTCTGAGCCTAAGGAGTTGTCAGCTTCAGGGCTACAGAACTCCCCCACAGCAAGTGCTGTATACCCAATAATAGCTTTTATTCTCTACAAACACTTTCCCACTCCCATCTTTCTCTTTTCACAGTCTCTTCTGCATCTCTTTCTCTCCCGTCCTTTTTTCTTTGCAGATCTCTGCCAAGCAGTTCTGCAGCCTGTCTGGAGCTGAACTTTCACTTCAAGTCCTCAGTAACAGCAATCCATTTGCATTAACCCCTTTGTGCTTGGCACAGAAGACTGCATTTAGTCCTACAAGTCTTTGTTGATAACTCCTGCTGATCCCCTTTCTGTACCCACAGAGGCTGGGCTGAAGCTGTGTGTTTGTGGGTCGCCCTTCTGAATATCAATGAGTGAAAGGTTTCAGGGTCTTGTTCTATTTTTCCTACACCAAAAGCTTCAGCAGCATCGTCGTGACTCATTGGCAGGCAGTGCAAAAGCAAGCAGCCAAAGCAACACGTTTACAACTAGCCATGTTGATTAGTCCTCATGCCAATGGCAGGAAGTGATGAGCAGAGACCCAGCATCATCACTGGGTTGCAAACCCAGGTTTCCACCAAAGGGCCAAGAGAATCCTGATGAAATAATGAAAGACAGAGAGCTCCATGTATGGGTGCGTGAAATTCCAGAGCCTCAACAGCGACCATGCTGGGTTTATATACATGTGGCTGTAAGAATCAGCAAGTTAAAATAAGTGAAGAGCAATTTTACTGAAGAAGTTGTGATTTTTGTGATTTTGCAGCTGGAGCCTGGATATCAATGAGTCTTGCACAGCACAACAAGGGATGGGGCACAAGGTTTCTTGAGGGACCCAACAAGCTGTCTGGGCTTCTCTTGCTCTATAAGAGCAGGATTAACCAAGTGCACATGTTGATGCAAATGTCTCGGTTGTGTTGCTGACAGCATTTGTAGCCCAGCATCCAGGCATGCTGTGAGATGGGCTGTGCCACCCAAGACTTTGGGGGTTTTCCATCTTCCCAGCTGCAGGATTTAGGGATGCTCTGTTCCACTCAGAAGCACTGCTGGTGTCTCCAATATAGAGCCAGCTGGCTGGCAGGAATTACTCCTGTTGCTTTGGGTTTTTTGTGTGCGAGTTGTTCTGATTGAGCAGCAAGTTATCGACCTGTTCTACAGGTGACTTGAGCAGCTGAAAGAGGACTTGAAAAAACACACAAGAAAAAGCTAAACAGTATTTTGGAAATTTCCTGTTTCAGAGCATAAACCAGCCTCTAAATTCCAGGCTCCTTCCTCTGGCCCACAGCCAGTCGCAGGGCATTGGACAACACAAGTCCCTGACTCTGGTCCTGCTTGGCAATTCCTTTGGATTCGTGCAGCTGCATTTTATGTTTGTGCACAGCTGGATGTCTTCTCCTAGTTGGTTTTGGCATCACTTTTGCTCCTGGATTTAGCAATGGTTTTTATCTCCTCCTCAAGCATCTTGTTTTTCTTTTCCAAGTCCTCCTGCAAGCACTCCATGTTTTTCAGCTTCAGCTCCAGCTCCTCAGATCTCTTCTTCTCCCTTTCAATGTCCTGGTTCAGCCTCACCACTTTGGCCCAAACGTCGTAGTTTTCCTTCTCGAGGCTGCAGAGAGAAACAGAACACAAAGAGTTCAGAGCAGAAGAGAGCTGAGAAGTGAGAGTTTGACTCTCCAGGACTCTGACCTTTGTGTTGTTAAGCAGTAAAGCAAGCTAGAGATGCTGTCCTGATCCCCTGATCATCACCAGATGCATCACAGTGCAAGAAATCAACATCTGTGGTATATAATGATATGATAACAGTATGTGAAGCTGTAGTATCAGTGACGGCTACAACCAGCGGATGCAGCAGTAATGCTGCTATTGAATTCTGGATAGTGCAATAAGGGCAGTGAGGCACTGGCACAGGTTGCCAGAGATGTGGTGCATGCAGATCCATGGAGACACCCGAAGTCAGGCTGGACATGGCTCTGAGCAACTGGTCGAGCTGTGGGTGTCCCTGTTCACTGCAGGGGTTTGGAGGAAATGACCTTTTAGGGTCCCTTCCAACTCAAACAGTTCTGTGATTCCACAATGGTATAATAATGGTAAGTGTGACTATGTAATTATTGCAGAAATGTTACAGTACCATACAATGATGTAATAAGAACTATAGAATGTCAACAATGCAGTAACACACTACTAAGTCATGAGAGCACAGCACACAAAACTGAATTTGAGACAATGTACTATAATGCTGTGTTTTATCATTAGTCATTGCTATTTATGCTGTAGGGTATTACTGGTAAATAATCCTATGCAGTTCTGCTTCTGCAATAAAGATGTTATCAACCCTCGGAGCAGCACACGGCAGCACGTTACCTTTTAATCTGCTCCTCGTAGGCCTCTTTTTGCACATCCATTTCTCTCTGCAGCTTCAGGACCGTGCTTTGCAGGGACTCCTTGCTCTCTGGAGCAGGCTGGAACACCTCGGAAGGGCTGCTGGCAGGGCTGGTTGGCTCCTGGGGCTGATGGCAGGGGCTGAGGCAGGGCTGGAATTCCTTATCGGAGCAGCTGCTGGCAGGACTGGGACTGGAGCTGCTGCTTTCCACATGGGAAGTGGGCATGTTGTCATAAGTTGAAGCCCGGTGAAGGTCGAGCAGCTTGAAAAGATCGTGAGATAACGTTCTCTTGTGTCCTTCGGTGAGCACAGAATGTGGGTTGCTCTGCGTGGAGCCTTTCCAAAAGTCATTGTTAAATATGTCGTTCCTGTCATTGCTGCCTTTCTCCCCTGGAGATGCAGCAGTCAGGAAGGATTTTCTGTTAGGTAAAGTCTGAGTCCTTTTCCTTGCTTGCATTTTCCACATTCCCAGTGTATCTTTGGATGGTTGCACACCAGTGTCTTCGCTGGGGGCACGTGAGCTCACAGCCAGCCCAGGAGCGCGGCTGGCACTCGGGTTGTCTTTCTGAAAAACAGAGTGGAAGCATTAGGACCATCTCATTTTGTCCATGGGCAGTGACTGCAGAGACCTCAATATTGACAAAGGGCACGTTGACTCACGCAGCAGGAATGGCCACAGCTTGTCCATAAGAATTGATATTTATCAGCTGCTAAGGCCCTGGCACTGCCCAGAGAAGTTGTGGATGGGCGACCTGATCTGCCTGGGGGCAACCAGCCCATGGTAGGGGTTGAAACTGGGTGGGCTTTGAGATCTCTCCTAACCCAAGGCACTCCGTGACTCCATTTTGGATTACACTGCGTTTTCCATTAAGAAGAGTTCTCTGCTGAGGTTATTTCTTTCTGAGAAAAGACTTTACCCCTCAATGTTTTCACATCAGCAACACAAACAGAAAAAGCTTCATCTCTTCTGCCTTTTAACCAAAAAAACTTCAGGTAAAAGAATCATTTTTCCAAGAACAGTAAGTTTTCCAGAAGAAAGAGCTTGTTTTCCAGATCTGTTTCCAGGGATGACAGCTACAGTTCTTTATCCTATAAATATCAAGCCCTCATATGGCTTGCTGACCCATTTGATCCCATAGTCATTAACCAGCCATTTCCTGGGCTCCTGTTTTATTCCCCAAGGCCCTACCCTTACCATTTGCCTTTGGACTGAGCTCTCTGCCCTGGGCAATGTGGAGTCCTCTGCAGAGTCCCAGCCCACGGAGCTGCGCAGGATGGGGGTTTTCTTGTCATTCTGTTGGGTTGTTGGGGAGGGCGGCACGTCCTTGGATGGGGGGAAGAGGTTTGCGTGGTTGCTGATCATCACGGTCATCACTTTCTGGATTGGCAGCGTGCCTGGAAGAAATCAGAGACTCTCCGAGTTTCACTTGTTTTTCCAAGCATTTCACACCTCTCTACTCTAAGCAAAATCCACCACATTCCTGAATTGCATGTAATCCATGGAGGGAATGCAATTCCTCAGGTTAGAAAATATTTAATTCAAGGTTTTTAATTTTCAAGTTTGTGGGTGCAAATTTGTACTTCAGAATATCAAATAGACATCAAGTATTCCAGGAGTCACTTTCACCTCTCATAATAGTTGCAGGATCCTCTATCTTGGGTCTGATGAGGTTCACTCCAATCACTGTTGCCAGGTTATCCACACTCATCTTGTTGACGCCAGAGTTCAGCTGTACTTCATACAGAAACCTATCAGGACCCAAGGGCAAGCATTTCCAATCAGAGGGAGAAGACTGTACAAAAGCCTTAGATACCTTAGATATCCAATTACTCTGTTCTCATCCTCTAATTCCCAAGGGTAGAAGAATCTAAGTGCCTTACAAATGTATGCTGGAGCTGGGTCTTGTTGGTGGCAGTAAGAAAACCACCATGTGATGACCAACACATCTCCCAAAAAAACAGAAAAAAGGGGAAAAATCCATCCAATATTTAACAACAAGAGAAAAAAAAGTCACACATCACTATGGGTGAAAGTTGGCTGCTTCATTGTGCAAGGCGTTGTGTTAAAAAAAGCTACACTGATTTTTATTCACAGGAGTTCATAAGTGAGTTTGTATGCATTCACACTCAGATATCTTTGAGATGTTCAGCCCGATGGTGGAAATTCTCTCTTAAAAGTCAGGATCTAGTGGCTGATGGGGAGTCAACCTCAGTGTTTAGGGTGATATTCCTCCTCACCAACATCTAATTGGAGCTGTTTGTATCTGATGCAAAGGACTGACCTGCAGATGTAGCTGAGGAGGTTGTAGTTGTATCTGGGAAGAAGAGACAGCTGCTTCAGGAGGTCCTGATGCCCCTAAATGCAAGTTAAGGAACAGCTTTGTGAAGATGCACGGATGTGCATGGGTTGAAGAGAGGCTCTGTGTTGCTCCAGTCATCCCTGTGTGGTGTCACCTCCTGGCATTTGCTTGCAGCTGTGGCAATGCCATTTCTTAGGGAGACCCAGCACAGACTGGAGATGCTCTCTGTCTCATTTTCATGTGCATAGGAGCAGTGTCCATGAGTACCTTCTTGCTTTTCCACCCAAACACAGCACTGGGACAGGGAAGCTCTCATTGCATCTCACTCATCTGACTCTCACCCACACCCCTGCTCCCATCCTTACTGCTGCCTGGAGTCCTCCACCACAGGACAGCAGCTGCAGGAGCTGCTGCCATGCTCTTAGATCTGCTATGGAATCCTAAGCTTTCATTTTAAATCCAGAAGGAGGGAAATGAATGCACTTCTGTACCTTTTTCTGGTCCACGTCCAGCGTTTGGCCACAGAGCAGGAAATCTTCATACTGTATCCATGGCACAACTGGCTCAGGAAGCTCCCGCAGGTACAGCTTGAGCAGAGAGGCCACAGTGTGCACATCTGTGTCCCTGCAAAGCCATAGGTGAGACCCAAACCCAGCTGGTGAGCAGTCCCTGCCCGGCTGCATGCTTTGTGTATAGATGCATGAGGTGCAGAACTATAAACAGGGAGCAACAAAAAGGCAGCAGCAGCTCACAGAGCACCCCAAGTCAGGGAGTGGCCCCAGTTGGCCAAATAATCTGCTTGGTGAAGATTTTCCCTGCTGCATGTCCCTAGCCTGTGTTGAATTTTGCATGCAAAGCCAGTCTGTGGGCATTCACACTTTTGGCAGGAGCTCCCCACTCTGCATTGCCTGGGGTTTGGAAGATGAACAGCAATTACTGAAGATGTTCTGCCAGGCCAGATGTTTGCAGCTTTGGATACCATGCAGTTCACATTATGTCAAAAGGACACTGTCAAGACAGTAAGTCTCTCATTTGACCTACCTTGAAGTTGCTTAAACTCTTACAAACTTCTAGCAAAAACCCCCCTGTTCATTTATTTTTAGGATTGGTTGGGGTTTTTAAACGAACCCACAGAATCACAGACAGATTTTTTCAGAGCTGTACTTTTGTAGGGCCTACCAATACATATCCTGAATGCCTGGGCTGCACCAGCAGTTTTCTAAGGCTCCCCACCCAGTCATACCGTGCTTTGTGCGTGCCAGTGCAAACCCAGACTGGCTGCAAACCCAGCACCTTGCAGCATTCACCTTTCTGAAAGCCCCTTTACTGTGTATTTTATGTGAAGTGCACAGGGGTGCTGCAGTGATGCTCGTCTGAGCCCTGCAGGGATAAGGTGGCAGGGTGTGAGGAGCAGTGCCAACTTCCCTTGCTGCAAAACACCATTATGCAAAAAAATAAAAGCTTCACCTTCCTATGACCCCCCTACAGGTTGTAACAGGACTTGGGGACACAGAAGGCAAGAAATATTCAGCTGTAAAATGAAGGGCTGGGATTGGGCTTTGAAAGCAGCAAACTCCTCCCCAGAGCCTCGCGGGGGGACAGAGGCAGCACCAGGGGGTCTCTCGGCTTTATGGGATTTGCTTTTCCCTCAGCCCAGCAGAGGAAGGGGTTTGGGAGGATGCAGCTTTTGAGCAGCCGAAATCTCTCTATTTCTCTGTGGGAAAAGCAGCAGGGGGAAAGTTCCAAGCCAATGGGCTGTCAGGGTAAGAAATTACTTCTGTGAGGTTAAGGGTATTCTCTGGACGTATCTGCGCTCCCCTTCTTGCTCTTCTTTCCCTAAACCTCTGTCCTTAGCTGATGTGCTTTGTAGTCTCTTCCCTTTGCCTTCTTTGCTGCCTGGAACAACGCTCATTGTATGGCTCTCTGGTGTCCCTAAACTCCTCCCACAGATCTGCATCCATCTCTCATCAGAATCCTTTCGGGGGGTTCCTGCTGAGCCCCTCTCTGTGTGCTGAACCCTTCTGCTGGCCCCGAGTCTCCATCACTGCTGCTGCACGGCAGGGGGTCAGGCCTCTTTTCCCCAGATTTTGGGGTGTGAGCTGAGTAGGAAAGAGGGAATCGACATTACCTGTCAAACGATGGCCTTTCCCCAGCATCAAAAGCATCCCTGAGCTGCTTCACCAGGTTGTCCTGGCCGGGGAGGCGGAAGATGCCCTCTTCATTCACCCCGTGCTCCCGGATGAACTCGGCACATTTCTGCACCAGGATGGGCACCTGGTGTTGCCCAAACTTCTGCTCGTAGGCCATGGTCTCTGCCAAGCACTGGCCAAACACCGCTAGGGAGAGGATGCTGGGGTTAGAGGAGCCCAGCAGCTTTGCGTGAGGTGCTCAGCGCTGTGTGCAAAGGCGACAGCAGCACTTCTTCCTAAAAGTGAGAGCTTCCAAAAGCTGCGCAAGCTGAGGGCGCGAAGGGAACTGCTCCCAGAGAAATAACAGCAAAATGGGACACCCTCCGAACAATTGTATTCCCCAAATGATTAAACTGTATAATTATGGAATCGTTAAGCTTGCGAAGACCACCAGGGTCTCCAAGTCCAACCCCAACCCATCCCCACTATTGACCACGTCCCCAGGTGCCACATCTCCACAGCTCGACTGCCTCCCTGGGCAGCCTGTGCCAGAGCCCTACCACTCTTTTAGGGAGAAGAAATTGTTCCTCACACCCAAGCCGAGCCTCCCCTTTCTCTCTCAGTGCACTGAAGCAGTGCCCTGCAGTAGGTGGTACCTTTCCTTCGGAGCAAAGGCTTTTTCCTCCTGAACTCACAGAAAAAGAAGAGCTCAAAGGTGAGGAGGCAGCAGCCTGCATCCCAGCCCTTCCTCCTAGGAGCTCCATGCATGGTTATAGCACAAGAATCCCAGCTTGTCCTGGCTCTGGGGTAATGACAAATGATCCTGTGGTCTTCTACTATGGTTTTGCAGGGCATTCACTGCATGCTCTGAAGGCTGAAATGGTTCCTGTGCTTCTTCCAGACCGGGAAACTGCAAGTATGCACCCTCATCTGGAACCACAACTTGTCTGCACCTGCCTGGCTGTGGGGTGTTTTGTTTATAAGGGACCTGCTTCCGATTTTAAATCATGAATATAAATCTGTCATGGTGCACAACAGAAGCAAATCCAACACCTTCACTGTGCTTTAAAAGCACACATTGCCTTGACGCCAAAAACACACAGTGTGAAGTTTTGGGGTCTGTTCATCTTCCTGTTGGCATAAAATGCAGCCCTGCAGTGCCTGACTTCTCTGCTGTACCCAGAGCTCTCTGTACTACTATAAATTTACGTTTCCCATCATGGAAGGTCACTTTATCTGGCTGGAAGAAGCCCAGCAGCCTCTGAAGCTTAAGCAAGGATCAGCTGTTGAGTTGTTATTGTTAGAGCCAGGAGGGGCAACACCCACCTGGCTCAAAGAATCCTCATTTCAGCTGCGTATTGCTGCCAGCCCTGGGGCACAGCACCAGTTCAGAGATAGAAAACATCTGGATTGCAAATAAAACCAGCCTCAAAACTGCTGTGATTTCTATTCAGAGGAAACTACAGGAGATCAGAGCCGCATGGTGCCTGTAGAGCTGCAGCACAGGGCACAATCTGCATCAAAAATGATATAAATGGTCAACATGAAGCATGGAGAGGAGGAGGAGAGGCTCAGGGCTGTTGTTTCTTTTGCAAAAGAGCTGTAGGGGCTTCCAGCCCTGCTTGGACCTTGCTTATAGGTGTTCATCCTTACAGGAAAAGTCTGGATAATTCACCCTTATAGGAAGTGAGGTAATTCATCTATATAGGAAGAGTGGCTGGAGCGAGCTTTGCTGCTTCCTTTGTGGGCATTGCCCACAGCAGCAGTTTCAGGGTGTGCTCTTCTGATGGGTTTTGTCTGATGCCTCCCTGACCACAAGTGAGGACCTGTCACACGGGGCAGGTGATGGTGTGCCCAAGGCAGAGTCTGCAGAGAGAATGGAGGAAGGAGGACGGGGCGGAGAAAGGCAAAGAGAAAAGCAGAGAAGGAAAACTGGCAGGGAAAAGGTGAGATTTTTTTCAGTGCCTCATCACCGATCCATTGAATCTCATTGAACCATAGAATGGATTGAGTGGGAAGGGGAACTAGGAATAGGATCCTTCAGTAGGAAGGAATTGGAGTTCTCAAGAATGACAATTTCTGGAGTCAATGGGGCAACGAAGAAGCTCCCAAAAGATGTTGAAAGCAGCAGGGAAATCTGATGGCTATTTGCTTAACTCTGCAGCAGACCAACACCGTGAGGCCCAGCCACAAGGAAGGTGGTCTCTAAAGCATTGCACGCCCCATTTTCTTGGAATTAGGAGCCCAGCTTTGAAACCCTTGCTCAGCAGCAGCGTGGAGTGTGAGATGCTATGAAACCATCCCTCCAAAAGCTGATCCCACTGCCTCTTACCTCCTGAGGTTGAACCCAGCACCCGTCGGATGGATTTAACCCATTCCTCCATATCGGACTGGGAGCTGGCCATGAGCACACAGGGATCCTGCCCAGCCCGGTTCTGGTCTCCAGAGAGCCCTGCAAAAAGCATTTATAAGCCATGTATAGTGAAGGCTGGGATAGGAATGGCAAACTCTTCTTGTCTTTGCTGAATATTTTTGGCTCCCAGTTTCTCTAATAACGTCTGCTTAGCTGTGAAAGGAAGCAGCTCTCTAATGTTTTCAACCTCACCGAAGCTTTAAGAAGGGAACAGAAAGTGCTTAATGTGACAACATGGGATGTTCCAGCATGTGGATGTTGAAAGGAAGACGTTGTTTCTTTAGGCAGTGCTGGAGGAGGTGTTGAAAAGAAATGGGAGGAAAAGGGCAGGCGCAACAACGTGCCCAAAAGGTTTGGGGCTACTGGTCCATCCCAACATATTGCAATGAAACAAGAAGGAAGCGTTCTCACCTGGGATAATTTCAAAGATAAATTTCCCTCCTTCCTCTGGGTTGCTAGCCACCTCCTTGATGGTGCTTCCCTGGAGAGACAGGCAGCCCTAGGACCAAGCAGAGCAGGAGCTGCCAATCCTCACGTCCCACCTCTGAGAGGTGACACGAGGTAGTGCCAGCCCTGGGCATCAGACTCCCTTGTTTGAGACAGATTGCAGGAATTGGGTTTTTTTCATTGCAGTTTTTCTCATTAAAAATACACGTGTGTATATATATATATATATATATACACATATATACATAATCATTAAGGTTGGAAGAAAACACAAAATCATCCAGTCCAACCCCAACAAACCCCCGCCATGGCCACTAAACCACATCGCCAGGTGCCACATCTGCTGCTTTCCTGAACATCTCCTGGGACGGAAACTCCTTTATATATACATACATATAACCTCAAAATAATGTAATGAAGAATGCATGTATATATATGTGTGTGTATCTCCTAAAAATGACTTCAAGCATTAAGAAACACTTCTTAAATGCCAGTTTTTCTATGAAGTTATTTTCATGATGAGAACACTGTTTGATTTCCTCTTTCCTTTTTTCCTCCCCTCATGTTTTCCTCCTTTCTCATGTTTTTTTAACCCCTGTTGGGGATAGAGGAAGAAAGTGCAAAGGAGAAGGGATGTGACAATGCATAGACAGCCTCTTTTTGCTGCCCTGGAACAGGAAATTTCTTCTTTTAACACAGTGCCACTTAAAAACAAAACGGAAAAAGTTTACAGGAGAGGAGCAGAGAAAAAAGAAGAAAATTGAAAAAAAGTAAGGAAAAAAAAAGGAAAATAGAAAACAGCTGTTTCCTTTGGTTCTTCCTTTCACAAATGAACGGAGCCAGCAGCTCGGTCACTGTGGGAGGGGATGGGTGGGGAGCAGACAAGGCGCGTGGGATGGAGTGGGTGTATGAGTCAGCACTGACTGCCTACAGAGGCAGAAATAGTGATGTTGCTCCCTAATTTCAGGCTTCTGAAAGCTGTTGGGTTCCTATGGGCAGCGAGGATTCAACCGTCAGCTCTCCAAGAGCCCCAGATGTGGTGGCATTGAGCTGAATGTTGGTGGGAGCAGCTTGAAGCGAGGTGTGCCCATGGGGAGGGCTGCTGAAAGCACTATCAGCAGCGATCAGCCTTGATAAAGCACTTTTAGTTTCTACATTTCTATTTATAGCTGGGGAAACAGCTCCTCCCAGACACCTCTGAAAGGGGAAAAAGCCATAAACATGGTGTGCATCCCATCACCTCTGCCCCTTGTTTCACCCCCAGGGTCTGCTGATCATTTTCCCCTTTGGAATTTTGTTAGCTTGGAATTGTTTTTGCTACTGGCACCAATTTGCACAGTGAACGTCTTTTTTGGCAAAGAGGAGGCTCTTTGCCCCAGAACAAGCAAAAGATGGTGATGAAAATTCTCACAGCGTGGAGAATGAGGTTGAAATTATCCACACACATTGGGAAAACAAGCTGATTTCCTCCCAGCAATTGTATTCCAACACACCCCCTGAGCAATAGTTTGGGTGGGTGGCACAGAGAGCTCACTGCAGTCCCAAAAGGGACCCAAACACTGGTGTGGCTGGCAGGGCTGGGGACATTGGGTGCAAACACCTAAATCATGCCCCAGTGGGAATCGCAGGCATTGTGCACAGGGTTATGTGCATGCTGTGATCGCTGGGAGATCCAAACACAGCAACTTTCAAGCCCTGAAAGGAGCAGGCAGTGGACAGGTTTCCTGCAGCTGTGCAGGGTGGAAGAGGGCCAAGGAACAAACCCCATCCACATGGCCCAGCCTCCTGCCAGGATAGGATGCGAACAGAAAGGCTGGAGAAAGATTTCCTTTCCTTATCTCTCTCCTCAGAGGGGCCCCTCACTCCATCTCCCACCCCAGCCATGAGGTCTGTCAGGGCTGTCTCAAGACCACAAGGTTGCTTGCTTTGTGCTACAAGCAGCTCTCATGTGCCCTATGTGCTCATCCCAAACTCAGTGCTGCCACGTCTCCCTGGCCTTTGTCTGTTGTCCTGAGGGACAGGCAATGCCTGTGGGCACCATACGAACTTCAGCATACGGATGAAGATCCTCATGAGGACATCCGATCATTGTTACCACCCCAAGGCAACAAACCCTCTTTAAAGCCAAACTCCAGCCCCATCCCCAGAGAGCAAAGCAAATCCCCAGCCTACCTGCGGCTTGGTGTCATCCTCATCCTTGTAGTAGTAGAGCTGTCGGCCCCGCAGCACGAAGTACCGCTGCTGCCAGTTCTTGACGATGGAGCGCTGCTTCTTCAGCCAACCCAACTTCAGTGGCCGCTCCATGGCGCCGGGGGGGCCGGGCTGGGGGGCCACGGCCTCACCGCTCATCACACTCCTGGAGCGGGCTGTGGGGACAGGATTGGGGATGGAGGGATGGAGGGGATGGAGCACCAGTCCAGTTCAAGCAGTGAGAGCTCTCAGCCCCTCTGCTTGCACCCAGCAAACTGGCTAGCTAGTTGTAAAGGAAGTGGCTGCAGTATCTATCAGCCCGTGCTTCCTTTTTCCTGCGTGGGAGTCATTGTCTTGCAAGCGAGAAGAAAATCATAAGCTTTTTCTTTTCTTTTTCTTTTTTTTCTTTCTCCCTACTGGGAGTTTGTGTTTTCTTATCCCCACCCCAAACAGGCTGCAGCTGTGAGATCGGAGTGATCCAGCCTGGCCTAAAAAAAATACAAACCAGCAACAGAACTGCCTGGAAAATGAAGTTTTGCCTTTTGTGTGATGTTGCTGAAGGGGATGATCTCCTGCAATGAGACTGGGAATCTCCAAGGGAGGAAGGGGGGATTTGCTGCTGTCCCATCTCCTACTGCAGTGTCCCCATCTCCTATTGCATGGATGTTTCCCATGCATCTTGTGCCATGGATCAGCACATGGTCCCTCGATGAAAGCTTCTGCATAGCAAATGCCTCAGGAAGAATCGTTTCTGGAAGGGATACTTTGGGTTTTACTCTGCACTGTAGGACCCCAGTGCCCACCCCGCCATGCAGGGGGAGCATTTAAGGTAGAACCAAGTGTGTGACTGTAGAGGAATTCAAGTTCTCTGCTCTGCACATGGTGACTTCTGACATCTCCCCTGGTAAAGCTAATGGTGATGGTGATAAAGGGAAGCTGTGGCTGACCCAGTGCTCTGAACCCGAGTGTATGCTTTTCCCCTTGAGTTGGTCAGCAGAGCTGCAAAAGCAAAAGCTGGCAGTGCTGGGGGATTCCTTGGCCTTGTGCAAAAGATAAGCTTTAAAAAATGGAAAATTAACACTTCGCCATTGCATCCTGGTGGTATTTGGGATTGAACCTACATGGGCACCCATGAGGAGCATGAAGCTGCAAAATATTTTGCAATTATCACTGTGTGGTTTAGCAAATCCATCAGGGGTGATGCAGATCAGGATTGTGCCCTACTTCCCCTTCCAAAATCCCCCAGAGCAAGAAGCTCCAGTGAGTTCTGCCATCATCCTCCAGAGTTCAGCATGGATGGGGCACTCCAAGCTCACCACAGTATTGCATCCATTTCCAAAGAAGGACGCTGAATCCAAACATCGGCCTCCGGTGCTTGGTGAGGGTGCTGCTCGTATCTCATCGTGTGCTGACGTGGGACGCTGTGAGCAGGAACCTTTGAATGGGATTTGCCACCCTCTCCTGGGCAGTGAGTTTTGGGTCCATGCTCACAGCTGAGCTGATGGGAATTTGGGATACAGTGGTGTTCAGGGTGATGCTGTTATCCCAGCTGAGCTGTCTCCATCTGCCAGCTCTATTCATCTTCCCCAGCTCAGGTATTGCACTGACATGTAGCTTGCAAGGAAAAATCATCTCTTTTAGCAAATAAGTGAACTTTTGATTACCTTTTTTTGATGATTTCAATCTCCCTCTTGGCCCATCACCACAGCATCAGTGCTCTGCTCTGCATCAAGGCAGTGACCTAGCTCCTGCTGCTACACTGGCTTAAATTGCTGAGCTAAAATTGCCCAGACCTTGCTGGAAATACAATTTGTTCCTATTTTCATCCTTCTTCCCCGATGCAAACAGAACAGTGCAGTACACTGTGTTCCCTTTGCTTTCTCATCAGCTCTTCCTAAACACTGGACCCAACGTGCAACCATGTGTGGCCCAGCCATGATCCCTCACATACATGAGCATGACACATGCAGGTGTATTTTCCCTCTCTCTGTGCTCTGGGCTGACTTAAGAACAAAAGAGAGCTTTGCAGGCTTGTTTGTGCCCACTGCATGAGCAGCCTTGGGCTGCAGGGTTCACACAGAGGGGTGCAATGGGAGCTGCTGTGGGGAGCTTGGCTTTGCAAGCAGCGTTGCTATTTTTTGCCTAGTAGAAAGTCCTCTGTTTAAACAAAACCAGAGCTACCGAGGCTGTGGTCCCTCCCTCACCACTTTTCCATATTTCTACCTCCTGTGGTCAGCACTGAAGATCTCATGTGGGGTTGAGGTGAAGTTATTCCCAAGGTGGCTCAGCACTTGCAGCCTCCCCTGGATGCGGCCCTTCATCCCTGGTAGGAAAGAGTTTGCTGAGAGCAAACGTGGCGCTCCCCAAAGCATTTCCTGCAGCAACCGCCTCCGAAGCTGAATGTTTCCTCCAAAACAGCCTTTCTTCTCCTCCAGCCCTGGGCACTGCAGAGAGGAGCTCTGCCAAAGTGCCATTTGCAGGAGGCATTGCAGCAGGTACCACTGCAGTACATCACCACTGGTCCCTGCTCCAAATCCTCATCTCATGCAAGCATCCCCATTGGAGGGAATGTTGGGAATGTGCAGTGAAACCCAACAGAAGCAAACCTTCTACAATAGGTTTGGCAGTGAGAATTGCAAACGAAGCTTTCTCTGTCATGGAAATAAATGGTGTGTGTTCATCTCAGCATGGGGAAGCACACAGCACTCAGCACTCCATCCCAGGGCTCTCAAAGCTGTGGTCACCACTGGTGACATGCAGAGGGAAGTGCACAGAGCCAGGAGGATCCAGCAAAGGCAATGGTGACTCATTTGAGATGATTTTCCGTCCATGACTCACATCCCCTGGAGCCAGAGGACCAGGCACCCCAAAGTACAATGAGAGTCACTGCAAAGAGCTGAGCCTGCTCTCAAGGTCCTGCACACACAGCTCGTCTAGCGGTGCAGCTTTAGGTGACCAATGCTGCCTTGTCCAGGGCCATGTGCAGAGCAATGCTTGGCAGCCCCAGCCAAAGTGGCTTCAGATAAAAGTCCCAACAGCCTTTGCAAGAAAATCCAGCCAAGACGAGCTTGCAAGCTGATGTGCAATGTAGGACGAACTCAGAACTGCAGAGACTGCTTGGTCAATGAAGCCACCAAAGTGCACCTTGGACCACTAAGAACCTTTGCTTTGCTGCCTGCACGCGCTCATGCACTCCTTCCTCACCCCTAAACTCTTCTTTTTGGGCTGTTTGACCCAAATGCTGTGATATTTTGGCCAGAGAGCCCAACATGGGGACCCCTCACTGCTTTCTGAGGATATTTCAAAGTGGTTTTCATGCTGCAATGGATCCCACGGTGGATCAGAGCTGTGCAAAGCCTGGGCACAGTCAGGAAAGCATTCAGCAAAGCCACACAGGGCTCTTTATGAGAGGAAATTGGTGACATCAGGTGAGAGAAGAAACCTGAGCAAGGGCAAGGTTGCTTCCTCCACCTGCAGTGCTCCTCCTCCTGCAAGACTTGCTCAGCAAAATGAACAAATGGGCTTTGAGCAAAATGAGCAAATGGCTCAAAACTCGGATTTCCAGTGGGCAGCAGCTCCATGCTGCCAGTGTCCCTCTATCCCCAGCCCCATAGGGCCACCCCAGCTGTGTCCCCACTGCACAGCAGTGCAGCTTTGCAGAGCAATTCTTGCAACGGGATTCTTGCAAAGCATTTCTCGCCAATCATTTGCAAACCATGTGCTGTCTCCAACACAGCCATCAGGGCCACGTCCCCATGCCGACACCCAGAAGGGGGTTGGGTTTGGGCTGCAGCTGCAATGGCTGCAGGGCTTGGATGCAAGCACCCCGCAGGCCCCAAAAAGGCTGAAGAATGGCATAAAGAAGCACTCACGGTACCTATTTTGGCAGCGTCCATTTTCAGGTTGAAATCCCAGTTCCGTGGCAGCTTGAGGGACATTGTGGATCAGGAAGGGTTTGGCGTTGGGTCTCTGTGGGGGAGCAGCTTTGGAGAAGAGCTGAAGTGGAGCTCGGGTGGCCCCGTGGCTACCCTTTGCCTGGGGTTGATCCCCCAACGCAGGGCCCGCTGACGGCTGCTTTGCCAACGTACTTCCTCCTCCCTCCTCTGCAAGCAACCCCATAAAAGTCCTTTCCTGCCCCGCCAAGCTCTTGCCTTGCTTCCCCCTCCTGCCAAGGCGCTGCTTTTGCCTTAATTTTTGCTCCACTTTGTGTGGGGACGCAGTGCTGTGGCCCCAACCCACACCAGGAGCCCAGGGCTGCAGTTGGCTGAATTTGGGGAAGTGGCTGAACTCGGCGCAGCAGCAAAGCCCAGCACGGGGTTTTGGGAAATGCACTGCTGGGCAGCAAAGCAAAGCAACCACAGCTGCAGGACAGCGTCCTTCGATGTCTGACTGCATCCCCAGGTGACAAGAGGGTCATTCTTCTGAAGGTGCCCCAAGGCTGTGCATGGAGCCCTGAGCACGATGAGCTGGAGGGGGGCAATCAGCCCGCGGTAGGAGGTGGGGCTGGGTGGGCTGTAAGGTCCTTTCCAACCCAACCATGCTGTGATTCTATGACTCAAAGGTGGTTTAGGGTTTTTGCACCTGGTTTGCAACAGCGGTGCCTGCAAAATGGAGCTGCTGCTCGGGGAAAAGCTGTGGGTGTTGGAGCAGAAGGGGATGACGGGGGGCTGCAATTTCCATCTCCTCCTGTGTGGGGCTCTGTCATAGGGGGAAGTTGCCCCAGGGAGAAGCAGAACGAGCAGCGTGGGGGGCTGGGGTGAAAGAGGATGCAGCCATCAGTTCTGTGCTGTCACATCCCCATTGGCCCACCCAGGATGCACTGAGCTGCACGCAGTTGCCATCGCAGCCTCAATCCAGGAGGAATTCACCCTCGAGAAAGGAGATGGAGCCTGATTTCACAGCCAGATCAGGCAAATTTGGGTTAAATTCTGAAAAATGAATTAGCAGCTGGAGCCAGCTTAGCTTCTGCTGAGCTCAGAGAGTCCTGAATGTAGAGCATCATTTTTTCCTCCTCTTAATATTATCTGTAGAAAGCAATGGGAGCTTAAGGCAGTCGTGGAGTCGTGCGCTTTGATTTTTTTGCTTTTTTTTTCTCTTTTCAATCTGTTTTTTTACAAAAGCCCGGTGTGAACAGGATGCTGCACTGCACCTCCCTCCCCTCCGGAAAGGAAACAGCACAGCAAGTGCTTCAACCCAAACCTGTGCAGTTCAGGCCGATGCTCTGTGCCTGCAGGCAGCCCACAGACACACACAGCCATCCTGCCGCCAGGTTCCACCAGGTACCGAAATGCTCTGGGTTTGGGAATGCACATCAGCAGGGCTTGGTTTTGTTTGTTTCTCTCTTTTTTTTTCTTCTTCTTCTTCTTTTTTTTTCCCTTTTTTTTTTCTCCTTAGGATCTGTTGGGAGCATCAGAAATAGGTCTGAAAGGAGCATTGCATGGGAGCTACTCACAGCACAGGTAGCTCTGGATTGAGGCCTTCCATCTCTGTAGGTACAGAACACCAGGATTTGCTCTGGGAATGGCCACTTTGGGCTGTTCAGTTCAGTGAAATCTGTTAACACGCAAGAGAAGGGAGATTTCAGCCCATTTTCCAAGAGATTGAATACTGAGGGATCTTTAAGACCTCTTGTTAACAAGTGTAGTTGTTCCATATGAATATTGCACAGGGCTGCTCAGCAAATTGCTTTCAATCCATACAAATCCCCCCTGGAAGACGCATCACAGCAGAAGATTTGGGGCTTGAGAGTCAATTTTGCAGGTTTGCTAGAGAGAAGAACATATTTTGGTGTTGCTGGAGGATGAATTTGTCTCAGAATATGCAGACAGCATGACAGGAAGCGAGCTGCTGATTGCATGGTTTAGGTTAGTCCATAAGTCAAACAACAGAGACAAAACAACAGCAGAGCTAAAAATAAAGTGTTTTGCAGGGGTACACAGAAGGATTCTGCCCTCCTGACCCAAACAAGTCAATAGAAATGGCTGAAATGAGGCAATAATTGATCCAAACTGGAATTCCAGCATTCCCAGTCAAAGCCTTAGGGCAAAACGAGTGGATGTGCAGCACATGGCAGTGCTTCCTTCAGCCTTTATGGGAGGGGGCTGTGATTTGATGGCAGCTCCCACCCCACAGCACCCCAGGGAGGAAAGCAAGAAATGAGGAATAGGAAAGTTATTGGAGAAGCAGATGGGGCTGTTGTGAGCAAAGCAGGATCTTCCTTAGCAGTGCTGAATAAAACTCCACTACAGATAATGGAACTTATATTTATTTAACAGTAACATACAGTATATAAATAGGGTAAATACTTTAAAATATACAATATATCACATTCAGACATCCTGTCAAAGAAAGGCAACTCTACATGTGTAGCTAAAACATGAACTGAAAGAACAATGCACAGAGAAAGAAGCAGATGGAGGAATGCCCAGGTCAGGTCTGGAGAATAGGAGCATACAACTACTACGGGAGCACAGAATGCAGCTGGGGATGGACACAGAGGGCAGAACCATGGGAGCCTTTGCACGATGCTTTCTGTGAGCCAGAGGTCTGGATGGGGTGTAGGGATGGTTCCACAGGGCTCTGCCTTCCTCCTATGGGACCAAGTGGTCAGAGGAGGAAGAGGAGGAGGGAGGAGGGACGTGCATCGCCATCAGAACGCACCCAGACGTCTCTGACACTGGCAGTCCCCAGCCTGGCACCAAGTGCTGGCTGATGCTGTGGGATTTGCAGCCTTGTGAGCCGCATAAAGATCCCTCCAGGTCAGCATCAGCAAGCCCCCGAGCCCATCACCACCAAGGCCCAAAGAGCACCGAGGTGGGTACAGGATGTAACACCTCACACCACAGCTGGGTGTCAATGTTTCACTGCCGGTCACAGTGAGAAAGCAGCTGAGCTGCAAGCTCATTCAGCCTACAGCCAGCCTCGAGAAGCAAATTCCTGCCCGAACTCAGCCAGTGCTCAGCCACACAGCCCATCAGTGCTGCAGAGCACACCAGCACCCGATGCTCTTCACTAGATAAGCACCGTGGGTGCTTGAAGTTCACCCTTGCTGCTCTGTTGCCCAAGCGGAGGAACAGCTCCACCTATGGAGCTCACTGAGAGCAAAACTACTGTGCAGTAACTTCAGACATCCTCAGCTCACTAAAGCCATTCCCAGGCAGGAGTGGTGGGGCAACCCCACAAAATCCTGCCCTAAAACAGCCATGCTGTCACGAGGAGCTGGGCAGCACCATCCCCTGCACCAGCACCATCCCCTGCACTCCCACCAGTGGTGCAGACACCAAGTGAGTTTACCAGCCACAGCTGCTCTGCTCACCATTATTCAGCCAGACCAGCCTGCAGACCATCTAACCTCCTCTCTCATTTCCTCCTCCATTTCCCAAATGAACGCAGCAGCCCCATTCAGTTATAACTAAACTTCAGTGCACCGTTTCCCTGTAGCTTTACGCTCATCCTCTGCACTGCTGGGGAGGAAGGAAGAAGAAAGCTGTGAGCTCAGCAGAAAGTCACTCACACACATCAGTGCTGCTTCTTTCCGAGCAACACAAAGCCATGAACGCAGCTGCTTTGCCCTCCAGTGTCCACATGCAGCACTGCACCATGAAAAAGGCCCAAATGCTACTTCAAATCAAAAGCATGCACAAAGATTTGGGTTTTTTGCCCCACTACTTACGACTAAAGATGGATGAAAGGTTTAAAGCAAGATGAGCAGGAGACCAGAGACCAGTGTGAAAAATGCATGGCTATAAAGAGCAGTACACTTTTGTTCTCTCTATCAACACCGTTATCTTCTTCTGAGGATAGACTTCAGCCCCAACAGCACAGCGTAGGGATTTTGGCAGGTGTTGCCATCAGGCAGTGAGAATCCAGGACAGCACCAGCTTGTGTGACCACAGGGAAAGCTGCACAACACCCTGTTGCTTCCACATCTATTCCCAGTTCAAATGCCCTCACCTGGTCTACCTAATTTCAGATCAATCATAGCAAAATGCAGCCCAAATTTATTCTCTGTGCAAAGCAAGATGGAAGCATTTTGATTCTCCCCTCTGCTTTTCTAATGTAGGGCTTTAGATGTTGGAACAACATCCTTCAAGTCAACACAAAATAAACCCCTGCCTGACTGAGGCTGGATAAAATCAGGCTCCACACCCGATTTAGGGAAGCACCTATGCTGGTGGTGTTAATGAAACACAGTCCTGAACTGATCCCAAACATCAGCCCTGACCTTGCCAGAAGATGTCAGCGTTGCCAGCACTGCTGTGGAAACGGTCCTTCCTTCTCCACAGTGCATGCTTTGACCAACACCTGTATTTGCAGTGCAATGGGCACGTGCTCCTGCCCCACAGCTCCTGTTTAGGGAGATGAAGCAGAATTTAGGACGCAGAGTTGTATAGAAATAAGAGAGAGACTGGGTTCTACTCGTGTATTTACACATCACATTTGTGCTCTCCTGCCCACTCTTTCAGGGTGATCGAACGCAAGAGCAGAATCACAGTATGATATGAGCATGAAATAGCTGCAGGTGTTTTACTTCCTGCTGATGCTTTGCTGGTTTGCAGCATGTACAAGTCATCCACATCGTGGGAGTGTCTGTGTATAAGATTTATGGCAGCAATTATTTGGAAAAAAACAATGTACTTCTGTATTATCTTTACCTGACACTTGCTCCCTGGGTTAAAATAAGGAAAAGTTTCTCTCTCTTGTGCACAAATTATGAGAATAAGTAAAATCAGTCATTTTCTCCATGAGAATGTTGCATAAGATCTAGAATAATTCAGGGTTATTTTCACTATCTGGTCACAAAAAGAGAAAATAACTTTTAAAACTTTTAGGGCTCTTTAAATAATTGAAGCGTATGACAAAATAAAGGAAAGTAGTTTGATAAAACCTCCAACTATGAAGTGCAACCTACTGATGACAAGATTCAGTAAGCGAAGCAGGACAGAAGCCTGCAGATAAATGAACCCAGACTGAAATGCAACACAGACCATGATAAAGCTCAGCAGCACAACATCTAGAACTCAAGTAACAAACAGGTGACAGCCATGATCCCTGAAAGAAAAAAGAAATACCCAGCTGACAGCACCTGTGTGATGCTGGAGCCCAACTGCACATTTCAGAAACAAAACCAAGTTGGGTAAAATGTCCCAGTGTAGGGTTTCCAACCATCAAGAAATGGAAAGAGGAAAAAAGAAAAAGCGTGGTTTTGATGTTTCTTAAAGGTTATTTGAGTGAGGAAACACGAACCAAGTTATTTACAAGGTTGTTTTTACTTGGCAAGATTTACTCAATGAAAGCTTAATGTCCTTTAAAACCTTTTTACTCAATCCAGTTTGGAAGCAATCTGAACCTCCCATATTTTCATGAGCAACTACCAGCTTCTTAATTCCTTACCCCCAGTTAATTTCCAATGTAATAGGTTAAAAAAGATCTTATTAGCCAAAATATCAGCTAGAAGAGGAAAATGTGGGAAGCACTGACAGAAACAGCAAGTGACAATAGAGACACATGCCCGTCTGGGCAGAGGAACTATTGCTGGATTAGTACAAGGTCCTCTTCCAACTAACTGAGCCTTGTGCGTGCTGTGCAGAGTCTCCAAGGGGCTGCACATAGGCATGTGTGTATGTGACCTTCTAGGAAAATGAACATTCACAGTCACCATTGGAGAAAATTAAGGTCTCCAGAGCTGCCATCACAAACACAGCCTGGCACAGCACCCAGGGGAGCTGTATGGCTTCATCTTTCCCCGCTGGCAGAGCTGGCTGTATGGACACTACAGCGTGCATTCCCTGCATAAAACCACTCACAGGAAAAGTTCAGCTCTGCCCACGTCTGCATCGATGATTAAGAACCGACCACAAGGACAGTTGCACCCTCTTACTTCACCCAACTCCTTCCAAGTCTTCAATCCTTTCCAGCTACAAACTCAGATTTGCTCATCTGAACCAAAGCTATATAAATATATTATTATATATTTAAAAAAAAAACAAAAAACAACACAAATGCAAACATTTACCAAGAAAGGAAGAAAAGTTACAGTGAAATGAGGCCTTGTTATTGTCTTAAATCAGGCAAGCCAGGAATTTCCATGTGGAGGCTTGTCTGTTTTCAGTCCTGTTCCAAATCACATGGCTGTCTATGCATCCTCTGAGCCAACTAACACTCCCTTGTCAACCAGGTGTGCTTTTAGCGTGTTGAAGATGTGCAGCTGCTGGTCTGGCCTCAAGGTTAAGAACTGCTGGATCAGTTTGCTCGGGTTAGGACCTCTGAAACACAAAAGCATCATTACCACTGAGTCTCAGTACTCTGGAAACCCAAATGCCTATTCATTCACAATAGTTTTACCTAGGAAATCCAATTTGGAGATGGAGAAATGGATTCAAAAGAGACAGCATGCTGAGCTGTAAACAAAACCAACAACCAAACCTAATCTGTTTCAGTAGGGCACTGGATCTTGTGCTATTAACAGATGCTCCTCCTCTAGAATAGAAACACTCGTGTAAATTCAGTTCCTCATCTCTTTCAGTACAGCTTCTGTGCATCCCTGGGCTTTCTTCTATTCTTGAACATCTGTATACTGCAGCAGAACTAAAATTTTGCTGCTTGATCAGTGCAGAGGAAACCCTGTTCAAGATTCACAGGAATGCAGAAGGGATCTGCAAGAGGACTGGAGTAACAGACCTTCAGAAACTGATCGTGTTTCCAGCTCAATGTGACTGCTTTGGAAGACACTTCCCTTTTCAAGCCCCTATTCCTTCTCTTTCTTTGTCTTGTATTTTTAGATATTTATCTCACAGGAATATAAACAGTCTCATATTGCAAACCTGTACTGCATGTCACTGGAATTTCAGTAGGTCCCCAAACTTCACTGGAAAGTAATAAATACCTGATAAAGCTTGCAATGTACACGTTCACAAAGGTAGCCATCAGATACTGACAGTCAAAGCGATCCATGATACCTCCATGCCCTGGAATTGTGTTGGCAAAGTCCTGTGCAAAGCAGAAAGGATTACATTAAAGTTTCAGATGCCCATTATCTGTGTATTATCTGTATATTATCTGTATATTTATGTGCCATTCTCATACCCCTCCTCTAATTCTTCCCAGAAGGCAAAAGTCAGACTAAGAAGAAATTCTGCTTGATCTCTCCCCTGGTTCTAAAAGTTTCTCCTTTATGAAGGCCACCAGTGCCTGACGACATCAAGGCTTAACTCACATCTGTCACTCAGAGGTCAAGGAAGGCCAATGTTTATCACTTGCAAATGTGCCCTGCCCTTATCTTAGCTGCACAGAGATTGTTTGTATCTAAAACCAGCCTGCAAGACATCAAGGCAAGTTCAGACTGCAAAACATCCTGACTGAGTCAGGATGCTTTATTCGTCCACCTCCAGTTCTGCACCATAGCAGTGTCTAGAATATTGCAGTTGAAATTTTAAGGTCTCCCCACATCCATTTAATAAAACTTTTTTATTTAAAAAAAAAAAAAAAAAAGTAAAACTGAATCATGCCCTGCTGCTCTATTTGTTACTGAACAAACATTCTCTCCCTTCCCAAAGCTCCCTACTTGCCTCCTTGGAGAGATGTACTCAGTGCAGTAACTGTGCAGTCTTTATCTACTGCAAATGATGGTGCATATCCTCACCTTAATTTTGAAGGCTCTCTTAAATCCGCTAGCAAAGAAGCCTCCAAATGGCCCAATAAGGGAGGCAAAAGTAGACAGTGCAATGCTGTGGATTTGGAAGGGGTACATCCGGACCGTCTTCTGCAAGGAAAAAAAACCCAACATGTCAGAGAAGGATTTCCACCTAGAATAGCACTGCTCACTTGTTGCCCATCTTTCTCTCTTCACCACACTCTAGGCCAGCTGCTTTTCAAACGGGTTCATGTCCCACCAGACCTGGAATAGTTGCATTGGGTCTTCACTCCAAATGGAGCACCACTGAATTCCCCCCATTTTCTGGATGTACCATCATCCCTTGTCACGTTCCCTTAAATTCCACCAAAATAAAGCCCTAATTTCTTTTTCTCACATTCCTATCACGTTCCTAAGGCCTCAATAAATAGAGAGAGTCCTACCCAGCCCACCACAGACTGCAGCACCAAGGGGATGTTGTACTCCTGTAGCTGGAACAGCTCTGATGGCTCACAGTCCACGGTGAAGCTGTTGGTGTCATTGTTGAACTCCACCGGACAAGTGAAGCACCGATACCCAGACATCACATAGGACAGCTTCAAAAGGAGAGAAATAAAGATGCAGTATGAGAAATTATGATTAACATCTTCCTCATCAATGAGATAGAGGAGCTCGTAAGGGAAAAGGCCACTCAAGGAGACATAGTGAGGAGAGAGCTGTGCTGCCAGCTTCGCTAATAAGACTACTTTCCTGAGAACAGTAATTGGCTGGAGGCAGAGTAAGCATTTCTGTTTAGTAATTGCATCCATACAACAACCAGTAATCAGAGCCCTTTACAAACTGACACAGGTTGCGCTTTTTTTTTAAAGAAATGAATGTGTCACAGAGTCTGATGGGGACTAAAAACTTCCTGCAGTGTCCTGCTCCACCAGCAGGATCTGCACACAGTGCAAAACAGAACCACAGACCACATCAAATCCAGGTCAGTAGGAAAAAGGTAAATTTTCTGAGAAGAGCTAACAGAGTTTAAAGTTTGTGTGCACATTTTAGCCAAAACTCTGTCACCTCACATGCGGAAGCCAAAGAAATAAGCAGCACGATTGCTACTTACCAGTAACCCAAACAAAACGGTGGCAAAAAACCCTCCAATAAAACCCTCCCAGGTCTTCTTTGGGGACAGCTGCCAGAGGGAGAGAAAGAAGAGGATCATTACAAACTGTGCACCTATGCTCACTGCAACACTGACTGGGGCACGCACCAAGTTCCATTTGGAGGCTTGCTTCAGACTTCTAAAAAGCCACAAAACTGGAGATCAGGGAACACAGAATTAATATCTGAAGAAGCTAAAAATGCATCTTTTGTTCACCGAAGAATTACAAACCTTGATTAGTGGAGTGCGGCCAAAGAAGAACCCAAACATGTATGCCATGATGTCATTGCAGATCACACAGGAAATTGGGACGATGAACCTACATGAGGCAAAAGCAAAACCACTTGAAATGTCAAATCAGACAACTCCAAGGCTTAACTAAGCAGGCAGCTGTCTCTTAAAACTATCACATGAATACCTTCCTATCCAATACAATCTCACACGTTAGGAGCAATGACTTGAAGCTCTCAGAGGTTACTCCAGTGCTCTGAACTAAAGAGTGTGTTGTGTACCCAGAACAGATTGTTTTAAGCACCTTTTCTTTTGTCACACGTGGCATGCTGTTAGGTAGCTGCCTTCTTTTCCCCCAGAAATGCTGCACTTCAGCTGTAAGCAGGCTGCTCACAAAGCACTCTGGGTGGCTGAGGAGCAGACAGGAACATGCAATCTTCAGAGCAGCCAAAATTAGTTCCTGGCACTGCTGGTCTGGGGAAGATGGAAACAGAGAGCCCCATCCTGAAAAGGGCTTCCCCTCCGCACAGCAGCTGGAGTAAGCTGGGAAAGGCAGCAGGATGCAATCTCCTTTCTCTCACACTGATGCTTTTAACATTATGCTGGCAGCGCTGCCCACAACCAAGTGCTTAGCAGCACTCTCCTGTCCACTTGCTAAATATGGGTGGGCAGAGAAGGCACTGAAATGGGCCTAGCACTGCCTGAGATGTTCGTGCACCAGAATTTGCAGATGCTTTAATACAGCTCTCTGCACAAAGCAAGTCCTAAGTACCTGAGGAATTGCTCAATATTTTTTCTATTCTGAACAGGAAGCACTTTGTCCTTGGTCATTTGTTAAGAAAAATAATAATAAAAGTTTTTAACTTAAAAAGTGGTAAGAGGTTACGTGAAAGATGGAGAAAAACTTTTTACCAGGGATTGCAGTGACAGGATAAGGGACAAAATTTTTAACTGAATAAGAGTAGGTGTATGGAAGAAGTATTTTACATGAGGATGGTGAGACATCAGAACAGGGTGCCCAGAGAATTTATGGGTGCCTTGTCACTGGAAGTGTTCAAGTGTTTGGCCAGCATTTTAAGCAACCTAATCTAGGGAAAGATGTCCCTGTTCACAGCAGAGGGGTTGGAACAAGATGATCTTTAAGGGTCCCTTCCAACCCAATTCATTCTATGATTCTGTGATAATCTGTATGAGGCTGCAAAAAATCAAAGCAACTCAGAACACACAGCAACTCACCATATCATTCCTTCAAACAGGTTGTGAATGATGAGGTGCGACTGGGTAACAACAATTAGCAAGGTCACATGGGTCCATCCAAACTGGAAGAGAAGACAGCATGCAGTCCAGCCTGCCTTGAGACACTGCCCACACACACCACTGGCAGAAATCAGTTGCTGTTAGCTACCTCTCAGACTGAGAACAGCTCATGCACATGTGCTAACATGCACCTTCACCACGAGAAACACCAAGAGGCATGAGAAACAGGGAACAGCCTCCCCTAGTGATATATGGCATATTCTTCAGCTCAAGCCCAGAACTGAACTTCATTGGGTAGAGTTCTGCCAGCCCAAGTGCTCATTAGCCCTTTCCTCTCCCATACACCTCACTCAGCCTTCTGACTAGCTGAGAAGCAAAAGGTTGATGGATATCCAAGCTCTTTCTCTGTGTACTGATTAAACTGGAGAGCAAAACTAACCACACTGATGGTCAAAAGCAATTCCTTTGACATCTGGGAAAAGGAAAACACAGCCAGTCAACCCCAGTGGCAATCTACAGTCAACACAGAAGTCAAATGCAGTCACCTCAGCTTGCAGAACGTTTCTTAAGATCATCCTCCAGTGTAGAGAGAATTCATAACTGGAGGGAAATTTTTTCAGACTATCTCCCCAAATTTACAGTCTGCTCACAGTAACTTTCCTTTGGGGCAGCAGTCAGCACACAGCCAGCACAGAAGCAAGTATTTATCTACATAACATTTTCAAGCAGCCTATATTATTTATCATCCTGCCTCCAAGTGGGGGCAGCCAGCCCCTGTTTAACCATACCATGTAAAACTGGAGGCGATAGTGCTTCTTCACCAGGCTCAAGACAAACATGCAGAAACCTGGTAAGAGACAGAAAAAAAGTGAATGGAAGAAACATTTCTCCAACAATAAATATTTTCCTCCCCCAAGAGATGGCACAGTTGCCTACAAGTTATACTTGTATAGTTGAACATCAAGCCTAACTGTCTCATAGAGTTCAGGGAGTTTTCTTCTACAGAGCCTCATTTATGGGATTTGTCACCCTGTGGTCAAGTTACAACAGCACTAAGAACAGAAATAATTTGCTATAGATATTGAATTGTATACAGTACTCAGGGCAAGAGTAGTTCAAACAGATTTCAGAGTTCCAGCCCAGTCAGGTTTAAAAACGGAAAATGTGGTCTCTACCTGTTAAGTAGAGGGCAAAAGAAATGAAGCGGTGGTATTTGCTGAGAATTCGCAGGGGCTCCTCCCTCTGAACCAGGGTGAAGAAATAATCTGTCACAGTCTCGCCATAGAAAAAGTAGTTAACACAGAGTAAGAAGTACCTGTGAAGAAGGCAGATGCTTGTTAGCAGGACCCTAAAAGGCTCCTAGAGTACACAGAAGGTGGCTCTGCATTTGCAAAGTCTTTACATTGCTTTTATACACTGCAAAGAGCCATCATCCTGCAAGTAATGGGCAGAACTTTAATGAAGATGACAATTCTAAATGGTGAGAAATACACTGATAATGGCAGCATCACTCAGCTCCACTCTGCAATGGATTCAATGGTTTGATTGTCTGCACTGTACGGTTTTGGCTTTGGCCTTCTGATGCACAAGGACCGCCTGCCTTTAGGTGGCACTCCTCAACAGGCCTCTGTCAACTCCTGCATGCCAAAAGCACCACCCCATACATCATACACTAGATGCACTGCTCCTGCTCTCTCCCCAGCCTCTCTCTGGCAGCCAGAGCTGCTCAACACAGTCATGCTCAATGTTCAGCCCTGCTTCACAATCACCCACAAATACCCATCCCAGCAACCATGTCTGTCACTTAGTGGTGACTGTCTGCTTCATAAACAATGGGATAAATTTTATCAGCACAATTTCTATCAAAATAGATCACAATTTGGAGAAGACTTATCCCTTACAAGTGCTGCTAACACATTACACTGGTCAACACACAGCAATCCCCTGGTCTCCGGTTTGGAGCTACCTGTCTGCAACGAGGTGAAGCTGCACACAAACAATGGAAGAGGAGTAGCCTCCCTACTCACCAGCTGAGTGTCCTGAACCAAGGCAGGTCGTATGAGTGATACACATTATAGCCAATAGTGATAATCTCATGGAAACATTTGATCTGGACACACATCACCTGCACAAAGAGACAGCAGCAAGATGTAACAGGTTGAAACACCTCCTTCCTCAAAAATAGAAAAAACATTCCATAATAGGAGGCCCTGAGCAGTCAGCCCCAGCATCTTCCTCCCTTGCTGCTGTGAACACTTACTATTGTCATTAAGACCATGGGTCCCAAGTAGATGATGATGAAGAAGAAGGTGATCATTGCCAGGGTGAGGATGCCTCTTACCCACCAATTCTTCCATCTAGGTCACAGAGAACGAAAGAAGTTAGTGAAAGCCAAAACAAAGTAAGGAAGCAGGATAGCACTTCTGTTCTCTGCATATCATTAGAGCAGGAAACTGAGCCCTGGAAACCTCAGATTTCTTCCTGGTGCTGCAGGAACCTTGTTCTACTGATCAAAGCCTGGCTGCAACAGCTGCAAAGTTACAGCTTAGTTCTTAGCAGGGAAGACTGAATACCACTAAATGTAGAAAATATTAGTCAGGCACAGACTATCTCAAAAGACACTGAAAGAGGCAGAGCATCTGATCCTGTTCTGCTGCAGGCTTCCCACACCTTAGACAAGCTAGAAATCATTACCAAACCCTCTTTCCATGAGAAGCACAGGCTTTGGCATGTTGTACCCTTGTTACTGTCCAACAAATCTTGCCTTGAGCATCTCCTGTTCTCAGAGAACACCTGAGAGAGATGCATTTTCCTGCACTCCAAAGTAGCCTGCAGAATATATTCCCAGCTACTTCTCAAATCTTGTCCTTATCAGCATATTTTTCCCCACTCCTACACACACAGGTCACACTGGTGGTTAAAAGCCATCACAGCTGAGTGCTAAGGGTGATGTCAAAGCTGAACACAATGTCTTCAGCCTCGCCAAGACCTCCCTTCACCTGTCAAGACCAAGCAGGCAGTGATGCTGCCCTCCTGCAGCACTCCTCTGCCCTGATCCCACACAGAGCAGCTTTGAGCACTGCACTCTGCTAGCCTTGCTAATGTTACCATCACTTTCTGCTGCCTGTGGCCTCAGGGACACCTTCCTGTTTGCATGTGAGAGAGGGAGAAGGCAGCACTACCAGGAGCTGCTCATTCAGCTTCCAGCAGCCATCATCACACTGCCAGGGCTTGGAAAGCCACGTGGCAGCAGAGCAGAACAATGCTGAGTGGGGGCTACCTTGAGGACAAGTTGGAGAGAGCCCTGTTCAGGACCTCTGGAGTGTCATCTGATGTTGGCACCGGGGGCGATCCTCCAAATTCAGACTTGCTTTCGCTGTCTGATGCAGTCTCTCCATCCAGCTTGTTCTCAGATTCTGATTCCTGCAACTTAAAGAGAGAGAAAAGCTTTACTAGGTACAGTGACAACGATGAATTTGGCCCAGAGAAGGAACTGTGGGTGACCCATCCCTGGAGGTGCCCAAGGCCAGGCTGGATGGAACCTGGGGCAGCCTGAACTGGTGGGGGCAACCATCCCACAACAGGGGTAGGGAGCTGCAAGATTCCTTCCAATCCAATGATTGTGTAAGTGAAGAAACTCAGCAGCCCCCAGGATGCAATGCCTAGTGCCATTCTGCTTCTGCAAACAGGAGAGGAAGAGGACAGGAAAACAGTCACCTAAAGCACAAACATTACATGTTTTAGGTGATTTCCACAATGCACTTTCCTCTTTGGCATCCTCAGCAGTGACTACAGGAAAGGATCTGTTTCCTTTGAACAGTTAAAAACACTTTGCAGTTGATTAAGAAGCATCTCAGATGCAGCAAGTGCACGAGGGACATGAGCTTGTTAGCAGGAATTTTTACAAGGTCTCTCAATCCCCAGGCAGATCTCCAAGAATGTAGCATTGCCCAAATTAGACAGAAAGAAAGGCCTCCAAGTAGACAGGCTCAAGGCTTCCAGACAGACTTTTCAAGTGCTAACTTAATATGTGACCACTAAAAATAACACTGAGCCCATCCTCAGAAAGTTGAAAAGGAAGAACACGGCTTATCACTCAGGCCCAGCCGTCCTCTCTGGCCACAGGAGAAATGTGTAGAGGAAAGAGACAGCACCTGCTGTCCCTGCACCCTGTATTATTGCTCCAGAGCCCAGCACAAAGTCCTGCATATGGGGGCAAACAAATAAAGGTGAGGCAAGAGGTTACTGAAGACCAGCGGTAGAGAAAGGATTACAAGCAGCCTCCCTCTCCCGAGCAGTTTATCCTCTAGCCCAGCTCAGGAATAGAGGACAGACCCAAAAAGGCACATTTTGCCCCTCACTTCAGCATCCTGCTCCTCGAAGCAAGGAAGGAAAATGCCAACACCAGGGGAGCAATGAGCAGGTGGAGTCCAGGGCATCTGGCTTCAGAGCTACTTTAAACTCCTGGAAAAAGAGGAGGGAAAGAGCAGGAGGAAGCCAAGCACTGGGGGCTCTGCCTCATCCTTTTGCAGTGTTGCAGCCCTCTGGCTCTCCCATAATCAGAAAGCAAAGACCCCAGCAAAATAAATGCTGGGAGCGGGTTGCTGTATCCAAACTGAGAGAGTATTAGTAGTTCACTGGAGCAGTGAGACTTGAGTGGCATTTCTCTTAGTTAAGGCAGGAAAGGATAATTGCTCCCCAGCTGTAAGGTAGCAGTGGCTGCAGGCCAGGTTCTTAGAACAGAAGAGGACAGCTACACGCTGTCAGATGGAGGCAGCTAAAAATACAATGGTGCTTCCGCAGGCATGCGAAGAGCCAGCACTGCACCCATCACATCCCACGATGCCTCTTCCTTGCTGGGATCTGTGCTTGCCGCTTCCCATTCCCATGGGCTGAGGACAAGGAGGAGAGCTAAACAAACAGTTCTGCCTGCACTCGTAAGGGGATGAGGAAACACAGCTTGGCTTTAGTTCAGTTTCTCCTTCTGGACTTCTAAGTTACCTTTAGGAATAGGGGTCTATGAAAGAAAAACGAATGTGACCGATTCCATTTAAATGAGTATGGAAGTGCTTAGGTACTTTGTGTAACTGCCATTATCTGTGCGAGCTAAAATCAAAAACCTTAAGTAGAATTTTAATGCAGTCCAAGTATTTACCAAATTGCACAAGTCACTGGCAATGTGATAAAAGGACTAAATGCTGAAATGAGAATGCAGATCCAAGCTAGCATTCCTGCATCTTATTCCCAAAGCACTAACATTGCAGAGCTAAGTGCAAGGCAGGCAAATTGTTCCTTGTCTGTGGTGCAGAGGATCAAAAGGTTCACAAAGAGCTCAGGGACCAAAAGAAAGGGAAAGAGCACGGATGTCTTTTTCTCTTCCACTCCTGGCCAAGAATAGGAAGGATAAAAGCAACTGCACAGCTCAAGGGACAGAAGAATGGGATGCTGCAAAGAGCCAACCTAGCAGCTGTTAGGATGGGCAGAGTAAAAATTTAAGCTCATTACAGAGTTGATGCTTCCATGAAGAGGTTGTGACTGCGAGGAGTGGGTCTGGGCTGCTTTAAGCCATAGACTGCAAACAGAGGGCAGTAATGCCACCACAACCAGTGCTTCAGGGAAGATGTGCCTAATAGATGGTTTCCTACCATGTTCCTGATGCCTCTTCTGTGCTGTTCTCTCCTGTTTCTGCAACTGAAACAAAAGCCTACTTGGAGTGAGTTAACCCAGACATCCTGACATCTCCTTCCATAACCACTGGACTGTGCTCCCTCCTTGAACCTCCAAGAGACCTCTGGTGCAGATCTGCTTGGCCAGCACCACAAACAAGCCCAGCACTCATCCAATTCATCAACTCAGATACTGAAAAGTCTCTTCAGAAACAGGAGAAGAAATAATGCAGGGATAAAACGTTTGTGGACAAATATTTTACCACCCTAAGGATAAGAATCATGGAGAAGTGAGTTGTCACAGCTGCCCTGTAAGCAAGAGATATGAAATTTGTGTTCACATTTCCAAAGGGTTTTCTCGCAGCAGAAGCTGTGAGCACATTCCCCCCCCCAAGTATCCGTGACATGATCTCAGTTGCCATAGAAACAAGTGAGCTATCTCCCTGCCAAACATTTTCTGCCCAGTACAGAGATACAGTTCAGTATTCAGTGCTGATAGATTAAATTAGTTAAAGAAATTCTATTCTTTGTGCACCTTCCTTGAAGCAAAGCACTGCTTTCTTCAGACTTTCTGCCAGGCTAACAAAACGCAGTGATGGAAAGTGCCAAAACACCATTAAAGAAAAGAACACTGGCTGGGGCACAAAGCATCTCACGTCCTGGGCAGGTCCAGGAGAACATGCTTGGATTTTTCATGCTGTGCAGCTGTCCTCAGAGCAACTAAACTCAAGTTTCTCGTGTTCCTCCATCAAAACACCCACCAAGCTGGTGTCTGCTGGATCTTGTCCCAAAAACAAAACAAAACTCAGTGATGAAGGTCAGTTTTCATCTATGTTGATATGGGGCTCCTTTCCCCATCCCCCCCAAAAAACATACTCCAGTAGAAAGCACACACAGAAATTAGGGCATGCTTATACACTGAGACCAGTAGCAGATAACATCAAAAAAGGGTAAATGTTTGCACAGAGGCTGAAAGAACTAAGAAAACACCCACTGCCATCTCATGTTCCCAAAGCCACTCACTTTATTTTGAACACAAGCAAGCTCAGCTTGCCAGTGGGATGTGATCAGAGGTATGCATAGTTTGCATTTAGCAGAACAGCTGTCTGACAGAAGAACCTGAGCTCAGTGTCAGCAAATATGATTGATGCAAAGTTGCACATCCCCGTGACTCATCTGGCTAATCCTCTGCCTGGTCCCCAGCTCAGCACGCACTCTGGGCTCTGGATATTCCAGGAAATCAAGAAAGGTAAATGCAGCTGGCTTTGTGTCCTTTAGAGAAGCTACTGTACACAAAAGAGCACAAAAATAGGTGGTTAGTTCTGGCATCCCCCCAGACCTTCCTGCTGTTAAGAACACAACCTGCCTGCTCCCTCGTAACACTTGGAGGGATGTTTTGCAGGCTTCAGTGCTGGGTTCTCCTGGCTCTAAGTGACGTCACTCTCCTATCACAGCATTCATTGAGCCAGCAGCCCTCACCATCCCTGCAGAGACAGAAACAGGACATAAATCTCCCAAACACCCCTGGGATCCACTGTCTGAAAGCAACTCTGCCCCACCTCGGAGCCACGTCTGCACACAAACATTTTGATCTCTTATTTGGAAGAGCTGTGAGAAATGAGAGAGAGAACAAACAGCTCTGCACCAACACGCACTCTATTTGCATCAGAAGGTTAGTACAGGAAAAGTCTATTTTTGTCCTTCGAAATGAGAGCTTGCAATGGCTGATGGCTTCTGACCCTCAATTCCTTCAGAGTTACACATGTTTTTCCAAGATCTAACCAGAAAAACATCTTACCAGTCCAGTTAATTTGCTGCCTGTGATGCCATCTTGTTCCCATCCCCTACCCACCACTCCTGCTGGTTTTATTTGAAGTAATCAAAGAAAGGACTCAGCCCAGTCTACTTAAATGCAATTCCAACAAGCTTCAATTATCAGACTTCTGAAGACATGGCTGCCATAACACGACAGGGCTCCTGCACCGCTGTTTCTCTTCATTCTGCACCCCATCCTGAGCCAAACGCTGAACCCGGAGCTCCTGCAGCCCTCCCAGCACACAGCTCTTCACCCTCAGCACTGGCATTCCAACACTCAGCATCTTTAGAACACTTTTGATCACAAGGGAAAGCCTGCAAAATGCCTGGAAGTGCAACAATCACAAGGCTTGGATAGCAGAGCCCATTGCCTTTCATAACACGATACAGATGTAGCCAGACAAGAAGTCACCTATCAGTCCACTGCTGAGTTGAGCTATGAAAAAGAACAAAAGTCCTCTTTTCATTGAACCTTTTTCTGAGTAAGGAAACCTTTTGCTCTCGCTTCTCAAGGCCCTGTGCCATCAAAACAACACTCCTTGCACTCACTGTTTCTACAAGAAATGAGCATCCCTGGCTGCTGTGGGTGGAACACAGTATCCAAACCCTGTCCAGGAAATCCACCTGCGTAGATCCCTACAGAAACATGCCTCTGCACAGATTGCCTTTTGCAGCTCCCACTCTCTGAAAAAAGAGCATTTTCCAGCAAGACACTGACCGCCTGTGACAAAGAGGTGGGTAAACACAACCAGAAGTGACGTAAGGGTGTGAGCTGCAGCCCAGATAAGCCTGCCTCTAAATAGCCCTGCCCTCTGCTCCTTCCACGGGAACGATGTCTGAGATCCTCTCTGGATTTCACACAGCCACCACAGTGACGTCCTAGCAAAAGAAGGGAAAAAAAGAAATGGGAAGACCTTCTGTTCTCAAGTCACTGCTGAGGAGCCATCTTAGAATGCCATCAGATGAGCAGGAGTGTTTGGGGCTCCATTCTTGCATCATGAAACAATTTTCCTTTACACCTTTGCAATTCAATCTGGAAATTGGAAAATAAAAATGTGATTTAGTGGGACATGCATAACACAGGAGAGAAGGCTCTGACCTTCAGTTTTACATAAAGCATGGGTCTGCCATGCAAAGGAAGGAGTCTGCAAAGTGAAGGGGTTTATCTAGTAACAAGAAATAGAACTTGTATCAATCATCTCCCAACAACATTAATGGCAACAGTTAACAGCACCTGTCTGGGCAAAAAGAATGGGTACCAAGCACAAGTTTCCCCACTTTTTTAACTAGAGATCAGATGGAGTTCACTCATCAAACAGATGTTGCCTGGTTCATATTGAGAGGAAGACTGCGTGCTGCACACCAGCTCTACAAAACTGATTTTAAAACATTCTTGCATGATGGTCTGAACTGAAGCAACACTTCCAGCTATATGCATTGCTCTGTGTCAAAGGGGAGGACAACGTCAAAGCTGTGACGCTGTGCAAGGGTTATGGGGCCAGAAAGTGAAACCACCCTCCTCCTTCCCGTTATCAGAACGGAGCAAAGTGAAAACAAGTCAAAAACACAACTTTCCAAGTCTACTCTTAAAACCAGCCTTGACATTTACATCTGCTTTTAACTTGTTTCTATCAAGAAGTTGAGAGTTCTTTTCAGCAGCCAGGTTTCTGTAGAATACAGTATGCATGGCTGAATTAGTTTTTGTGGCAATGCCAACTGAATGACAAAGCAGAAACAGGGATCTCCTCTGCTAACAGCAATACCAGCACTGGGCACACAAAGCACACAAAATTCTGCGGTGATGGCTTTAAATCCACCGTCATTCCCAGCCTCTGCCAGGCATTACCAAGCTCTAAAACACAACAGTTTGATGTCATGGAAGACAAGCCTGCCACAGAAGCACACTGCCATAGGAAGTGCAATGCCATACAGTTTTTCTAATACAGTATTGCTGTTACCAGGTAACCTCCTACCAGGCTTGCTGTAGCAGTTTGGGGGAATTCTCTGCCTCCTGCAGCTGCTTGCTATAGTTGGGAGACATCATGCTCAACACCTCCCAGGAGCTGCTCTTCACTAGATGAAAACATCTTTTTTTCTTTCCCCTTGCAACTCATTTAAGCCGAGCAGCATGACACAGATATTACCCTCCCTCCTAAGGACACTTCGAGTTATCAACTCCAAGGTAATATTAGAGAAGCCCTTTAGGAGGCTCAGTGTGTTTAAAAAGGAGACTTGCCTGAAGATAACAGGATTGCACTCAAAATAGTGTCCCTCTGACCTTCCTTAGGAACACATCACAAGCAGCTAAAGCAAGATCGCAGCTTGGCTGAGGGAGTTTGTTTGCATGCCAGTGAAGCAGCACTGGTACTTGCGGGCTTCTGAGGGACGCCTTCTAACTCCCACCAAAGTTCTGGAATATAAAAGTCCCTGAAGATTTTCTGCTGCAAAGTCAATTCTGAGTGAGACAAATGCATTTATCTAGAGGTTCAGTTTTGCTCTGGGCATGGCAATGAAATAAGGATCTTATGGAAATCTGCATGCTGGACAGCTGTATGCAAGAGACAAAAAAAGCGAAACCTCAGATCTGCACGAAGGAAATCCATTCTTGATGCTGTCTTGCTCTCCATTGCAATACCCACTCTAAGCACATTGGAACCAGCAAGCTTACTCAAACACAGCTCCCAACAGGTGTTAACCTGACATTTAAAACAGTGTTAAATGTAACATTTTGATTGAAGAAGAGAGTTTTGCATGGCGACTTCATGCTTCTCTGAACACTTCATGCATCAGCAGAGGAATCATGTCAACACAGTGCTGCTAAGGGCAAGCACTGGGCTGCCCCAAAACACCTGCAGTTCAAACACATCGAACTGGAAGGCAGCAAAGAACTACTTTTTCCTGCAGTTGTGATTTTGCAGTTATAACCTGCATAGGGAAACTTTTTTTGGACTGCTTATCCCTCTTGCTCCTTTACACTTGAGTAAGAAGACAGTGAGCAAAGCAGAGGATCACAGCATGGCTGGGATTGAATGGACCTCAAAGGCTGTAAAACTGAAATGGCTTGGGTCGGAACTCTCCTTAAAGATCACAGGACTTGGGTTTGGGTTGGAAGGGTATTTAAAGACCAGAGAAACATGGAATGGGCTGGGGAAGCCCTGAAAGATCATACAGCCATGGGATGACGCAGGTTTGAGTTGGAAGGGTCCTTAAAGATCACAGAAGCATGGAGTCACAGCACGGTTGGGCTGCAGAGACCTGAGAGCCCCCTGCAGTGGGTTGGGTGCCCCCCACCAGCCTCGGGCACCTCCGTGAGGGGACGCCGCAGCTCCTGTGGGCGATGCCGAGTTCTGAGCACCGCGTCTGGGGTCGAAGCAGGACGGAAACTACAGGAAAACCATCAGATTTCCCCTCCACGGCCGATCCTCAGCAAACCACCGCCGTTAAATCCCATTAAACCACTGCCATATCCGCTGGGGGAGCCCCGCGGGCCCTTCCAGCTCGGGACGCTCTACGAAACGCCGCCGAGCGAGGAGCCGCACCCGGCCTGGGCCTCCGCTCCCCGCCGGCCGCCGCGGGGGCTCCCGCTCAGCCCCCAGAACGGCGGCCCCCCCGCTGCACCGCCCTCCCTCGGCAGAAGGCTTCGCGCCGCCGTCACCCACCTTCTCGTCAGGCTCCCGCTCCCCGCACAGCCGCTGTCGCAGCTCACTCATCCCGACCCGCCGCGCCGCTCCGCTCCGCAACCCGCCGCCGCTGCGCGCCCTCCGCAGCCAGGGATGGGGAGAGGACCGGGAGCCGCCCGCCAATCACAGCCGCGGAATGGCCGCGGGGGGCGGGGCTAAACGACCATGGCCACGCCCATGTGTACCCGGATGTGAGGCGGCCGCCGCTGTGAGGGGTGGGCGCGGGTGCGCAGCTGGTGGTGGAGGAGGGAAAACGGTCCTGAGCGCGGGGCGGAAGGAGCAGGCCGGAGAGCGCCGTGCATGGGCGCAGACTGAATCGTGGCAGTTTTGTTTCATTGAGAGAATTGCCCTCGGCGTTCACTCAGGACCGGAATTTCTGTCAGGCCTCACAGGCCCCGCCGTAATCGCTTCACGGCGAGGCGGGGCCGTACCGTTATAACACGTGTGTTGATTGGCTACAGTGCTTTTAGGAGGCGGGATTAAGGTGTAGAAGCGGCATCGCGATTGGCCGGAGAGATCAGCATCTGTCACATGAGCGTGGGTAGGGCATCGCGGAGCTAGAGGAGAGCGCTGCGATTGGCTGCGGCGCGGCGGTGGGCGGAGCGTAGGAGGGTATATAAGGGTGGCTTTGGCGGGCTACTGCAGTTGGCGGGCCTGTTGTGCTCCGTGCTGCTGTTGTTGTTCGCTGCTGCCGCCAGGATGTTCGAGGCGCGGCTCGTGCAGGGCTCGGTGCTCAAGCGGGTGCTGGAGGCCCTGAAGGACCTCATCACCGAGGCGTGCTGGGACCTGGGATCGGGCGGCATCAGCTTGCAGAGCATGGACTCCTCGCACGTCTCCCTGGTGCAGCTCACGCTGCGCTCTGAGGGCTTCGACACCTACCGCTGCGACCGCAACATCGCCATGGGCGTCAACCTCAACAGGTAACGGCGCTGGGGCCGCGCGGGGCCGGGCCTGATCCGGCCTGAGGCACTGAAGGGAGCGAGTCCTCCTGAGGCCGAGGGATGTAAGTGGGAGGTGCGTGGTCTGGGCCCCACGCGGCGTGGAAGCGGTTTCTTGTGCTCGGCTCCGCTTCCAGGCCTTCCCTCCCCCCTCCCCCCCATTTCTCTTCACGGCTCTCGCGCCGTTTTTCGCAGCGCGCGGCGCCCGCCGGCAGCCGTGACGTCACTGCCGGCTCTGGGCGCGCGCCGCGCTGTGGCGGGAAAGTTTGGCGGGGAAAAGTCATGGCGCTGCCGCCCCGCCCCCTCCCGGCACTCACTGCACGCCCCGGCCCGGCTCCTTACACCTGGCTGCGGCTCCAACTCGGTGCTGATGTGTGTGCTGCAGGCGGCAGCGGCCTGGAGGGTTTGTGCTCCACCTTTAGTGGTAACGTGTAGGAATAATGCAGAACATGCCCGTTTTGTGACTTGTGACGGCTCGTTAGGTGTGCTTAACGTTGATAGGTAATGGGGGAGTTCGTGCTCTGTAATCTGTAGTGATTTGGCTTTTGTCCCCTAGTATGTCTAAAATACTGAAGTGTGCTGGCAATGAAGACATCATCACTCTCAGAGCAGAAGACAATGCGGATACATTGGCTCTAGTGTTTGAAGCACCAAGTGAGTGGTATTAATGACATTGTGTGCTACGAGAAAACAAAGGCAGTCTTTGTAGGCCAAGCAGTGCATGGTGGTTGTGAAGAGTGGGAGGAATTGCATGATATTTAAACACTTAAAATGCTTTGGAGGTGTAAAAAGTCTACCTAATACTCCTTGTAAGTAAAGCTTCCCTGAGTTATGTAAAAATGCTCACAGGTTCATCTTGGCAGCCTGCTTTCACCTAGTAGCCTCCATAAGGCTCTTTAGGTCACCAAGTAAGGTGAAGCCTGTTGTCACAATTAAGGCCTTGTTCTTCTGGAAGAAAAACTGTGGGCAAAATTTAAACTCAGGGTGATAACTTCTTTAAAACACTTGGTCAAACTGTGCTTTGTTTCCTTAGATCAGGAAAAGGTTTCTGATTATGAGATGAAGCTTATGGACCTCGACGTGGAGCAGCTTGGAATTCCAGTAAGTAGCTGTTTGAATGAACAGCACACACTCTGAGGACAGCATGTTTTCCTCATGTACAAACCTAGAATTCAAAAGTCTTAAAGCTCCTTGGTATAAGTTTATCACTTCTTTTCTAGGAACAAGAATACAGTTGTGTCGTGAAAATGCCTTCTGCTGAATTTGCACGCATCTGTAGAGACCTCAGCCACATTGGTGATGCTGTTGTCATCTCCTGTGCAAAAGACGGTGTGAAATTTTCAGCTAATGGAGAGTTAGGAAATGGAAACATCAAGCTGTCACAGACCAGTAATGTGGACAAAGAGGAAGAAGCTGTAAGTTGAATGTTAATGGTTACTGTGGTGTCTTCTGCTCTGAGGTTTCTGCTGATGTAACTGTTGGGGGCTAAGGTAGATCACTGGATCCAGTATTTCTCTGATCTGTAGAACCAAGTCAGTGAATCTTTTCTGGCACTTTCTTAGCTGTGGGGTTTGCAAGCAGCCCTGCACAGAGCAGAGTGGAGACCAGCATTGTGCATGAGGTGTCTAGGTCTGTGATGCTGAATTGTTTGAGAAGTTTGGGGGAACTCATGGCAATTTGCATGTACCAAACTTTGATCTGGCTGATGTTGTTCCAGGTTACAATAGAAATGAATGAGCCAGTCCAGTTGACTTTTGCTCTGAGGTATTTGAACTTTTTTACCAAAGCCACCCCCCTGTCACCTACAGTAACACTCAGCATGTCTGCAGATGTTCCTCTGGGTAAGTAGAAGCAGCTCTCCTTGAAAACCTTGTAAAAGAATCTCCCTTAGAATCACAGAATGCCCTGGGTTGCGAAGGCCCACAGTGCTCATCTTCCAACCCCCTGCTATGTGCAGGTCACCAACCAGCAGCCCAGGCTGCACACAGCCACATCCAGCCTGGCCTTGAATGCCTGCAGGGATGGGGCATCCACAGCCTCCTTGGGCAACCTGTGAACAGTGCCTCACCACCCTCTGTGTGGAAAAACTTCTTCATATCCAACCTAAACCTCCCCTGTCTCAGTTTAAAACCATTCCCCCTGGTCCTACCACTATCCAAACTATATTAGGAATGCATTTAACTGCTTTTATGGAGATTTTCTGAATGCCCTTTTTTCTTTACCAGTTGTGGAGTACAAGATCGCTGATATGGGACATTTAAAATATTACCTGGCTCCAAAGATTGAAGACCAGCAAGAAGGCTCTTAATTGCACTGGGATTGAGGGGGAGATCTGCTCAGCTCCTGGGGGGGCACAACAAGCTTGGAGAAGGAAGTCTTGTCTTCCACATTACTAGAAATGTCAGTGCATTGCAGCATCAAATCAGCACTGTTACGAATGTTCTGTAGATATCTCTGTAAATATTTTTCAACTTACTGTTTTGCTATACTGATGTCATTTGAAATAGGAATTTTTTTTTCTAGCCTATGCCTATACTTGCAGTAATCTGTTAGAAGCTGTCTTTAGGTGAAATGCTCCTCTTAACATGTGTTAAAGGAGTGCAATATTTAAATTCAGTAAAGATGGTTCCTGGATTTTCACCTGTGGAACTGTAGTTGGTTAGGGTTGCTGTTTAATTATGCCACAAGTTTATTTTCCCCTTCATTTATTTTTGAAGCTGGTATTCTAACTGAAATGTGGAAATAAAATTAACTTCATGGTTTTATCCTACTTCAATGTGAGCAAATCAATCACTGCTTTGTCAAAAGGTGCTGATGTAGAAGTCCCCCTGTTAAAGCATTGAATGAAGGAGGTAGGAAATCTCAGTTAGCAAAATCACTGATGAATTAGTTGCTTTAAGCTAGTGAGGTTTAGAATCATAGAATGACCCGGGTTGCAGAGGCCCACAGTGCTCATCCAGTCCCAACCCCCTGCTGTGTGCAGGTCACCAACCAGCAGCCCAGGCTGCCCACAGCCACGTCCAGCCTGGCCTGGAATGCCTGCAGGGATGGGGCACCCACAGCCTCCTTGGGCAGCCTGTGAACAGTGGAACAGATTTGTGAAATGTGTTTTCCTTAAAGTATGAAGATTTGCATGTTGAAGACCCTCCTGTTCCAGCACAGACTGATCCTGTGGCTGCTACCTACACTGAGAATGCTTTTCTTCAGTTACCATTCATGGAGGTGCCAAGTTTGCAGTGTGCTTTGTGACTTGATAGTGGAAACTGGGTTTGATAAGTTCTGAGTGGCCGCTGTTTTCCTTCAGTGACTACACTGCTACTCCCCATTTAAATCCTTATCCTCCATACTCAGTCAGTTACTCCACCACAACTGAAAACAGAAACACAGAAGCAATTCTGTTGGCTTGATCAGTATTAAGTACTTGCAGTCTTAATACTGTGTTCATTGTTCTCTTAGAAGGTGCTTCCCACTGATCGCCCACAAGAGCATCCTGTGTGCAAGCTGCCCTAAGCAGGGCAGCTGGGTAATGGTGGTGGAGCAGAAGGCCTTCACGAGGTGGCAGTGCTGATCAGGCAGTCAGTTCTGCTGTGTCAGAATGACAGGGCTGCTCTCACGGAAAGCCCCTGATTGAAGGCTGCTAGTGAGAGTTCCTCGTGCCCTTTGCCCTTCATTCCAAACTTATAGCAGCACATCTTTTTCAGTAGAAAATGTTTTAGATCTCATATTGAGCTTCCTCATATCTCTGAGTGTGCCTCATTTATTCTTAATTGTTGAGGTTGCTGACCTTCCAGGTGGAAGCAACACCTGGCCTAAAGCTGCAGCAGCAGCTCAGTTGGTGCATAGGGATTGTCCATAGGAGGGGTGGGTTTTTAACCCCAAATGTAATGCTGCTCACGTTGGGTTGCCATTGTACTACCAAGTGCAATTAAGTGCTTCGGTGTGGAATTAAAGATCCATGATGTAAATTGGGAGGATTCAGTGTCAGCAATGTGCTGCATTAGAAGCAAATAGCTTTTTGTGCCTCCTGCTTCGGGGGGGTCACTGACCTCATTTCTGCTGTTCTCCCTGTAAATACGTACAAATAAGCCACGTGGTTTCATTACTTACTGCTGTAACAATGAGATTGAGTATTTTCTCATAGTAGGAAACACCTTTTGGCATCATCTGTGCACTTCTGTTTGATTTGTGGCTGTGCCTCCTGCTAAACCCTGGCATCAGCTTAACGTATGGATGTTACTGAAACACTGCTGAAAAACCAGCAGCTGCTCCCTGGGGAGATGCAGTAAGATGCTGTTTGTTTCCCTCTGTTGGAGGAGGGAAACTTTTGAGGCCTTTGTTTGCAAAAAATGTCTCATTTAGGAAAAGTAGGAGATGGAGGCGCCTTTGCAATTTCAGCAGAAATCAATTTTCGGATGGCAAATCAGTGCATTGGAACTGGGACCACGCTCAGCTTCCTTGGGAGCGGCTGGATGGAGTAAATCCCAGCTGTGATTCTTCCCAATCAACACAGATGCTTTTAATAACATTTGGCTCTGGCTTGCCTGTTAGATGTGTCCGAGTGATGGGGCTGTGCTGTGTCCGCAGTTCAACGATACCCAGTGCTTCCTTTTCATACGCAGGGCAGCGCACAGCGGATTGCACGGAGCAGATGTGCCCACGCTGCCTGTCCACAGCTCCCTGAGCCCTCCGGCTGCCACCCCTCCGCACCAGGCTCGGAATAACCCCGCAGAGCTGAGCCAGCGAAGCTGCTGCCATAACCTGGAAGGAAACAGCCGTCATCAAAATAAACTTCCTGGGTTGGTGCGGCCGGGAGGCGGCGCTGGCAGCGATGGCTGTGAGCAGCAGCCTGTGCCGTAGGTAACGCTTTGCTCCTTATAACCTCGCAGACCTCTGGGATTTGGGGGGATTTGACGGGTGTGGTGTGGGTTTAGCAGCAGGGAACCCATTTGGGGGCTGCAGGGGGTTGGTTGGGTGTATTGCGTCTGCGCTGAGCTCCGCGTGGGGCAGGAAATGACATCGTGCTCCCCTCCCTGATATGGGCACTGAGAGTAGAAGTGTGTATTGTGCATCTCGGGGAGATGAGATCTACGACTTTGGCCTGAATGCTGCATTTGCTTGGGCTTGAATGTAACCCCTAATGTGGGGTCTGAGGGAGTGCTGTGCATTCATCCTTAATAGCGTGAGGTACGGCGAGCGCAGGGTTTGTGTAAATCAGCAGTAATCCCTGGGAGGCCGCTGGGAATCAGCCCATGAGCAATGAGACAGGGAGTACAGACAATCCCAGGGCACAGCAGGGCCCAGTGGGGATATCTGTTAAGTTTGGATGTGCTGTTCTCTTCTGTCCGCTTCCCTTTCTGCACTTCCACCCCGAGGGCATCTGGGCACACTGAGGAAAAAAAGGGACGGGTAAGGAGCTGAGGGGGGCAGTCACTGCCCCATGGCTGGGCGATATTCCACTCAATGGGGATGCACGTGCGTATTTTTTCCCCTCCATAAGAAGCAAAATAAGTTCATATTAAAGAGGTGGGAGGGCTTAAGATCAGTGTTGGGTTTTTGTTATTTCTTTTAAATTTATTATTTTAAATAAAAGTTGCATTAAAGGGAGATTGCAAAAAGAGTTTCTGTTAGCACTGAGGGAGATGAAGGATCCATTTTGTTCCAGTGGAGAGCGTGCTTTGAGGAGATGCTACTTCATGGGATATCAAATACTGTTGCAGAAAGGGCACCTTTATTATCTGGGATATGTGCTCATGGGCTTGTGTGTGGGGTTTTTTTTTAATTATTATTATTATTTCACACTTTTCCAGAAATTAGAAGTTACTGAATTGGTGCAGTGAGTGAAATTGTGCCTCTCCTTGGGAAGGCAGCGGGTTCAGGGTCAGCGCCGCCCCATGCACAGACCCTGCATGGAAGCTGCAGGACTTCCCACTGAGGGGCTCTGCACTGAGTCAGGGCTGTGTGAGGTGGGACCACTTGCAGTGCCTAGAAGAGGAGCGCCAGCTCTGCCCACCTCCCTGCTGCAATCAGCACTGCTGTCACTGCTGGTAGCAAAACCACGGCCTGGCTGCACGCAAAGTGAAACTGCAGGGTACAGCTCTGCTGCAACTCCATAAAGTGCAGCCCTGAATGCTTCCTGCCTTGCAGCTGGATGGAGGAGTGTCCTGTGGTTTGTAGCCCCTTCCTGCATTTTGGTTGCTTCACCCACTGCCCACCCCATCATGCTCCCTCTGACTCAAGCCTCAAGCTGTCCCAGGGATGATAGTTCCATTTCACATTGGTTTTATCTTTTTTTAACTTTACAAAATGGATCTATTGCAAAATATCCAAATATCCATCTGGTTGAAAAGCTGCTTTGTTGAGTTCTGGTTTGGGTTTGTTTGCTAATGGCCCTGTTTAGAAATAGGTAGACCTCAGACATCCTGCAGCAGGAAGTGTGACCTCCTTGTGCAGCAGAGCCAGTTTACACAAGGGATATTATTCTGGAACCTGTATGAGATTTGAAACACATCCTACATTAATTCTGTTTTCAAATATTGACGAATCCAAATTCGCCTTTTGCATTTATAATAGAATCCATAGAATGGTTTGGGTTGGAAGGGACCTTTAAGATCATCAAGTTCCACCCCCCTGCTATAGGCAGGGACACCTCCCTCCGGACCAGGCTGCTCAGCCCCATCCAGCCTGGCCTTGAGTGCTTCCAGGAAGGAAACATATCCATGCCTTTGTATTTTAGGCTTAGATACAAAGCTTTGTTTGAAAAGATGTAATTTATGAAAATGAATTTCTTTTAGTATCAGCTTGACACTCCTTGTGCTTGCCATAGGAAACATAATTCACATCTGACCCTACAGTCCAGTTTGCTCTGATTTATTTATTTTTTTTCTTTGGTCTATTTCTGTCTTCCAGGTTCTAGCTGATGCCCACACCTCACTGTAATGATGCCGTCAAGAACGAATCTCTCTGCTGGGATTCCCAGTAGCAAAGTCAAATATTCCAAGCTCGCCAGCACTGATGATGGATATATTGACCTCCAGGTAAAATGTGGGGGAAAAAACTGCTTTGTTCTGCAAGTAAATTCCTACTGTCAACCCACCATCACCGTGCCCACTCATAGTGTCATAAAGGTTGGAAAAGGTATCCAAGGTATCAAGTCCAGCCTCACCATGTTTAATCACAGAATTTCAGCCCTTCTGCTCCACAAAACCCACGGAGCTCAACTGGAAATAAGATTGCTCGTTTAATAAATAGAGTCAGCTTCATTTATTTGGAGGGGGATGAAAATAAGAGCAATGGGTGTAAATGCAGCCCCAGACAGCAGGGGATGCATGGACAGGATTCATTGTAGAGAGGCTGCAGCAGTGGTTTCTCTTGTCCTCTGCCAGCTGTGATATTCACGTCTCTGCCATGGTTATGGGGGAACAACACTGAGATGAGCTGCTTAACATTTGGGTCTTTTCCATCCAGTTCAAGAAGAGCCCACCAAAAATCCCCTACAAGGCAATTGCATTGGCTGTTGTGCTCTTCATGATTGGAACTTTTCTCATTATCATCGGAGCCCTCCTCTTGGCAGGATACATTAGCAAAGGCGTAAGTGGATCGATTACATCTCTTTTTAAGTTCTGTATTGTTTGCCCCTCCCAAAGTCTGCCATGAACCATAATTTCAGTGCAGAAACTTGGCACAAAAGGTCTATAAGCAAGAAAGTAATTCTACTCTCTCTACTACCACAGCAGTATTTGCTGATAGCTCTATTTAGAATCATGGAATCAACCTTAGAATCACTCAGGTTGGAAAAGCCCCCTAAGATCATCAAGTCCAATCCAAAACCATTCTGCCATGCTGCTGACTGTATCCCTCGGTGCCACATCTCCAGTTCTTGGACACTTCCAGGGACCCCACCACCTCCCTATGCCCATGCTTGCCCACTCTTTCTGAGAAGAAATTGTTCCTAATATCCAACCCTTGAGGTCTCTAGTTAGCTTGTGCTTGGAGCTCCAGGCTGGATGGGATATCTGTCAGGATAGGCTGAGTTTCTATGTCCTGCTTGGTAGTGTGGTTTCATTTTAATGCCACACTGCTGTCTTGGTGGAAATAACGCTCGGATCATCACACTCCTAGCAATGATCCAATGCTTTCTGTAGGGGACGCCTGATCACCATGCAGGCCGCAGCACTATTTCTCCTCTCTCTACATTTATGACCCAGTGAAAACAGATCTGATACTTGCCATTGGCACTGTGCTTGGCATACTTCACCTTTTGCCTTGTGCAGGATGGAATTGCTTTACAGTTGGCTGCTGTTGCTTATCAGTGTGGAAGCAGCAGCATTTTGGCCGTATCGGAAGCAGTCCAGGCGCTGATAGGAGAGCTGATCTTAGCCAAGTGCTCAGCACCCTGCCTGTGGTTGGCAGTTTTGTAATGCGATAGTGTCAGCAGGAGCCACCCCTCCTACCCAAAGGAAAAGTTCAGTTGAGGTTTCCTGTAGCGAGGAGCAGAACAGGAAGGGTGCAGAGCTTAGCGTGATAAAGCTTGAGAGATTTCTGATTTTAGATGAATTTTTTGGGCCAGGAAGCCCATATAGAGGTGAGTAAGGAAAAGATCTCGGCACAGATCCCTCCTCAAGGCACTTACATCGCTCTTCTCTCTGCTGCAGGGAACAGACCGTGCCATCCCCGTGCTCATCATTGGGATCCTCGTGTTCCTCCCAGGCTTCTACCACCTGCGCATCGCATACTATGCTTCCAAAGGCTACCAGGGCTATTCCTACGATGATATCCCAGATTTTGATGACTGAGTCATGTTCTGGACAGCATTGCCATTAGGTTAGTGTTAAGAGCTGCTAGTGATCTTAAATGTTGGAGGGAGCCTTTAAGATTGTAAACGGAGCGTGTCAGTCACAAGATGCATTGTCCTGGTTTTGAAAATGCTGTGGGGAGGCTTTGAAAACTCTCAGCTGGTGGGAATGGGGAGGTTAAATGTGGAAGTGACCAAAAGGATTGCAAAATTAGATGGGAAGAACATGTGATTTATTGTATTTTTCCTCTTGGGTGTATGATGCCGGCTGCTTGTAAGAAGTTCCTCAGCAAAGCAATTCTGGCCATTCTCCAAAAATAGATAAGCCAGACAGTTCCATCAGTAAAGATATTTGTTTTTCTATGCTGTTTCAAAGAGTTTTATTGTTTGTTTGTTTGTTTTGAGAGATTGTGGCCACCCTTGGGTTTAGTGTTGCAAACGCTTTGCATCTCTTTATTTTTTTTGCTCTCTGCCCATCCGAAATTCTTCCAGTTTACTGTGTTGTGCTTGTCTGGAGTAATGGAAGTCACATGCAAACTGCACTTGCATGAGATAACTTGCACATACTGCATTTGCTGTGCAGCTCATCGTTACACATAGGACCAATCCTATTTGTTCAGCAAACATTTTTCAGAAGCAGGCTGTTCTCCATGCCCCTCTTGCTTATGGCAGAGTCAACTTGTTAACCTCTTAAAAGGACTTACCACGTCTGGATTTTACTCATTACTTTAAAGCAAGTAGAGATGGGGAGAAAAGTTGGGATCTGGACCAGAACTTGAAGAGTCTCAGTATCTAAAGCTTGCTTTTGATTGGTGGTGATTGCAGACACTTGAATTCTAACTGCATGTATATTTGGGATTATTTTGTCCTTGTCTAGATGATATGTTGCTAATAACTCCCTAGACCAGCAAAAAGCAAGTCTGTATAGTTCGTACTGAATAAATCTTGTTTGTATTGTATTGCTAGCTTCAACCATAGGTTATTCAGGGGAAATGGACTGGTTGATCTGTACTTGATGCAAAGTCAAAGCTCGCTGTCTCTGAAGTGGGGCTGAACCAAATATCCTGAAGATCAACTATGTGACAAGACACAGAAATGCAAGATGCAAGTATATGCGTTTAACACAAATAAACTTCTCTATCTTCTGTGCACAAGTCATAAGTTCATCTTTTTCACCTTCACAGATTTCAGTGTAGTCTAAAAATGGGTCTGACCAATGAGCTGAAGATGCTGTTGCTTACTGCTTCCAGTTTCTGATGCAGTTGCTACAATCAGCAATAAGCTTTGCTGAGCCAGCAGCTTCACAACAGCTCCAACTGCTCTGCAGGACCCCTGGCTCTCTTGAATCAGTAATTACCCTCCATAGAGCAGCAATGCAGTGCCCTAGGTGTGGCATGAATCTGTGCCTCATCATGTTGCCCAAAGAAGCTGTGGGTGCCCAAGGCCAGGTTAGATGGGGCTCTGGGCAGCCTGAAATGCTGGGTGGCAACTCTGGCACAGGGGTTGGATCTAGATAATTTTTCAGGTCTCTTTCAACTCTGGGCCAGTTGTGATTTGGAAGGTCAAGATTCACTTTTTCCTTCCTCACTTTGCCATTCCTCCCCCAGTGCTCTACATCAAACCCAGAGCCTGAGCCAAGGTCTTTTTTTTTTTTAAACTCCATCTATTCCCTGGGCTGACTTGATTCATCGGCCTGTGCGTGCCCTGGTGGCATGCTCTGAGGAATAACTGATTGAATTCAGGATTCCATTTTCCCTTCCCTCCTCCCAAGGCAACAGCTACGCGTGTTCCCTGCCCTGCTGCGTCACCCCGGCCTTGGCCACCACCAGTCTCGTGTTCCCGATGGCAGCCCAGCTTCCCAGATGTCACCACCGCTTCACAGCAGCTGAAATCCCTCAGTTAAAGCTGGGTCTGGCCAGAAATGTTGCTGCTGACGCAAAATCATGAATCAGCCTTTATAAGGGGATAAGAATGTGAGTTTGTTTGGTGTGGGGAAACGGGAGAGGAAGGGGAAGGGAAGTTGGTATGGCAAAGAAGGAGCAGAGGGGAGCTGAGGGGCAGCAGAAAGTTGGGAAGCCTGAGGCTGCTCCAAAGGGTCAGGGAATGTAGGGAGCATGCTGAGTTCTCTGGAGATGGCAATTATTTGTCATTTGACAGAAGCACGGTGCAAATAAGGTCAGTCCCTTTTGGGACGGAGGGGCACATGGAAAATTTCCTCTGCATGGGGATATTTTATATCTATTCATGGGGAAAAAGGTGTATTTACTGCTCAAAAAATGTAGGTCCTGACTACCTCATTCTCTGTGTTCATGCATTGTATTCTAAGCATGGCTTTCCTCCAGAGTATAAATTTCCTTATCCTCAAGCTTTTGTGGTCTGGCTGCAGTGCAGTAATACCTGCTGTTCTGGTTTGTTTCTCAGAAAACAAATGACTACGTTTTGGAAAATCTGAAGGAATTACTGCAAGCCTTTGTTTCCATGATGAGCACGGTTCTTTCATATAGCAGTGATGCTCCTTTGGTGTGGCTTTGAGGATAGTCGGTGCTGTCAGATCATATTTTCGCTCAAGCACTGCATGAAGGCATCACAGTTCTCCATCTAGATGAGACTGCTCCTCATGCTGTTGCTCTGGTGCCTGAGTGCTGGGATGTGACAACAGCCTCATTACTGTGAAGAAATTTCTGGTTCTAGAGCAGAGCTTGACCAGTGAGCAAGGCACAGGCTGAGCACTGATGGAGTAGGACAATACCAGACTGCAGTTTCCTGTATTGAGCATCATCCATTCTGGGCGAGGCAGCTGTCTTAGAAATAGCTGGCATTTATATGGCTCAATGGGGCATTCTTATACACAAGAACTGCAGTAAGAACGAGCACCCAGAGTTAAGGCTTTTCTCTATTTTATGAGCGCCTGAATTATATCCTCAGTGATGCTGCATTGCTGTGGAGTGGTGTATTTATATGATTGTTTAACTTTGGAGTCTCCTGGAGGCCTGAGTTTCAAAGAAGTCACAAAGAAATTCCACCAAATGTATTCTTTATAAAAGCAAAGACTCCTTTTCAATCTATCTCATGATTTTTATTTAAGTGTCTGGAGTGAGCACAGCTTAATGCAAATTCCTGAGCATGATCCCATCAGAGGACATTTCCCTGCAGCAGACAAAGCACCAGGTCAGTTGCCCAGGGCCCCATCCAACCTGGCCTTGAGCACCTCCAAAGGTGGGGCATCCACAGCTTCTTTGGGCAGTTTGGGTAGCAGCGAAGGCTGTCTGAGTAGCTGTGGACATTAACTACAAGCCCCAAGCTTGAAATTCTACAGCAAAGCCTTGCCTGCAAGGGGCTATTTATATCAAATGGCAAAGACAGGAGACAGAGAGATGCTCAGCAGTGGAAAGGGGCAATAGGAAAAGCTACAGTTATCCAAAGCTTTACACAAATGGTTCTCTGCTTGAGAGAAGAGGGAGAAATGGTGCTTCTGTATGTTGGTTAGAGCAATAAAGGGGGTGGTGAGGTGCCTGCGTCCAAGTGAGAGCAAAGCTGTGCAGAATTTATCACCCTATGGTGTTCTCTCAGTTCCTCTTTGTTTTAAGGTTAGAGGAGCCAGCAGTGCTGAGCTCCTTATAGACACAGCAATTTTGGATCTCTCCATACAGAGAGCTCTGCAGGGGGACATCGTGCTGTGAGGAGGTGACTGCTAATTCCTCTTCTCCCATACTTCCCCTATAAAGATCCTATATGACAGGCAAGTTTTTGATTCATCCAGGTCTTTACCCACCAACCTTCAGCAGCAGCTCACCCAGGACAGCTCTACAGGGAACATCCTGGGAAACAGGGTGCCAGCACCCTGAGCAGCAGTTTTCCTTGCACTACATTTGTGTGTTTCTTGGCATTGTTGCTGATCAGTCTCTCTGAGCTTCTCCATGTGTTCTGATAGGGGAGGTTCATGGGATGGGAAGAAGAGCAGGGCTCACCGCTGGTTCTACAGTGATGGGGAAAAGTGGGAGCTTGGGTTTCTTGTTTCTCCTTGGTGGGTTCACTTTGATTCTCTTCTCTCAGCAGTGATTTTATGTCCTCATTGATAAGCTGATCCTCAAGGCCTGCCTGAATGCTGTGCTGGTTGAGGGCTGGGGACTGTCTGCAGAGAGGACTGGTTGTCACTGATTCTAGTCCTGAAAATATATTAGCAGAAATCGTGTGAAACATCTGTGGAGATGAGGGAGAGAGAATGTGATGACTCACTTGGAGCATGTTAGATACAACCAATGTGCTCTAAATATAGCTTTAAAATGAGTGTTCTGTTTGTTCAAACATCACAATTGACAGCGGCATCTTGAGTGCTTTTCTGGTACCCATCACTCAGATTAGATCCTGTGGTTGGGGTCTGCTTTCCTTCTGCCAGCTGCAGTTAGCCAAATTCAGCAACGTTTGCCACTGAGAGGCTCAGTACTATAATGTTACTTTTATGGCAATATGGATTTTGCTTAGCATAAAAGAAGACATGAAAACCCTGCAGGGCAGGAAGAAATGACTCGGCACTACAGTTCTGTCCCATCTAATCAGATTTGTGCTGTACTCCACTTACGCTGAGGTCTAAATGAGTTTCTCCACACTCCTCCCCCTCATGCTCAGTTCTTAAATGCCCCTGACATCAGCTCATTCATACAACCACTCCTCACATCTTCTGCCTCTCCCTACACTGCCACCATAAGCTTTCTCCTCACCCTTCCCTTTGGGCATCTGTCCTGCTCCTCCCAGCAAGATCTCCACCTGCGAAGCACCTTCAAATCTCCTTGACTTCTGCCTTCCCACTGGGCAGATTTCCCATTGCTGTACTCTGGAGCTGCAGCTCACCATTTTAGCGGGTAAGTGCAAGCTGTCCATTTTCCCCTTTCTTTAACTACAGGCCAACTGTTCTTTCTCCTAGAGCTCTGCATTCAGCCCCATCTGGCATGCTGTGTGAAATGATGTGTGTGGTCACAGGGCTTCCTTGCTCCCTCCTTAATACACAAGCAGCTTGAGATTTTTAGGAATGCTGTGTTTAACTAAAAATAGTCCAGACAGTTCAGTGGACCATGAGAGATTCCTCCCTCACAAGAAAATTGGCTTTGTTCTGAGATGGAGCCAAAGGTCAAGGTAAAAGGAAAAAAAATCTTGGAAAAAAAAAAGGGTTGATTGTGGATTATAAATGATTGTTTTCAAATAATTTCATTGACCTTTTGCTGCTTTCGTTTGAGTGTTTTTCTTCTCCAGTCTCAGGCTTCGTTTTGTGCTGGTTGGGTCCAGGTTATGTTGAGGTTTTTGCCTTCCTGCTTTGACCTCAGTCTACGAAGGTGTAAAGAAAAATCTTTTAATTGGAAGTAAGGCCATTATTAAGGCCATTATTTCTGTGGCCATGGGCAGAGCTTACTTATGACAAGAATCAGGAAGCAAACATTTCCTCTACATTGTACTTGTGCTGGACACTGAGCGGCTGATGCCTCTGATGGTAACACGGACCTACAGGATTCATCTGTAACTTTTCCAGTTCTGCGACAATTACTGTAAGGAACAACACTGCAACTCATTGTCTTTGAGAAGGCACCTTCTACTCCTGTAAAATGGCAGTTTTGGCACTGAAAGCATAGATTCTGTGGAAGAATCACCATTTAAGCCTGGGCTTGCAAAACAGAGAAAATCCACCAGTCACCACTAATTAATTTTATTTTGAAATATTTACTTGGACTGCAGTAGTAGCTGCACTTAAGCCTTTAAAGGATTAGCTGCCTGCTATTCGTTTGTGCCTGCAACCATTTATTTAAGCTGTTGCTGCAAATCATGCTGTTAACCTGTCAACCAAGGATTTAACCTCTCTGTCCTTGTTGGTGAGAAATGTGTGGTACACAAAGTCTTGCTGACGTGATAGGGACCTTCTAGAGGGAGCCCAGTGGGAGCCACAAAGATGGTCAGGGACATGGAGCATGCCTCTTGTAAGGAAAGGCTGAGAGACCTGGGGCTTGGCATTCATCTCTGTGCTTTTCCATGTGCTCTTACCTGGGGCAAAAACCTCCTTTCTCTCTCACTGACCCATCAGGTGAGGTGCAGCATTTTCATTGCACTGCAGCACTGCATCCTGACATTCAGTGTTACTTGTCATATGTTGCATTGTGTTTAATGCAAGTGGTCAAACCACTCGACCAAAAGTCAGCTACCAGGGAAGGGTTCACTTATGTGAGAGCATCAGCTTCTGAGCTAAAAACTGCATTCAGTAAAGGAAGTCAGATGGATTTAGAAAATCTTCTTGCAGAAAGCTGACATAAATTCTGGGACAAATTCTTTGCTGACTAACTTCAGTTAGAGAGAGGGGTCAGTGTGATAACAGACCATCTGCATACGGGGTTTGGACAAGAGACTTCGAGCCTGCTCAATTCCTTTTATTGCAATCTCACCTCAGCTTACACACTTAAGTGTATGTAGTATGAAAGTAAAAGGTCTCAGATCCTTAAACAAGCAAATACTTATTAGCATCATTATACCATTTTCTGTAAGTTATTTCCATTAAAATCACTATTAAAAAGTTTACCAGCTTCTACAGTATGATTTGTATTGCCTCTCAGCACTGACAGTACAAGTAGAAGCAAGATTTCTTCACCACTGTGTTAAGTGGAGCTTCTCCAGATAGGTATCTCGTTTTCTCTGTGCTTGATACTGTAAGTCAAGTGACTCTTCTCTGTATTTTACTGCATGAGAACAGGAGCAGGATGGCACTGCAGCATTTCAAATGCTTGGCTGCAAATAGGCCAGTGGATGGTCCCCAACCTCAAGTACTAGATTAGGACAAAGAAACTAGATTTGCAGAGGTTTTCTCCTTGTTGCGTGGCCACATTTCCAATTGCTGAGAAGATACAGCAGAGCTCAACTTACAAACAGCTCCTGTTCTAATCCTCACATGAAACAAAGGAGAATGTCTATCTTTGACTCACATCCACAGCTGTCTGAGGCAGCGAATTCTTGAAGCTGATAGCCTGCTGCTCTCCAGGGGGTTTATCGTTCCTTGAGCAGAGTCAGCACACCAGGACACTTCCCAGCCTTCTTTCATTGGGATGGAAGCACTGAACCAGGAGGGAATACAGGCTGGGTGCGTGTCCCTTCACCACGTCTGCCGGAGGGAAAATAGTTTAACAGTGGGAAGGCAGGTCAGAACTTGCAAAAACTCCTCTTCCTGACTTATCAAACTGGCACTAATTATGATGAGTAGTGGAGAGGTCAGACTTGAGGCAGGGAAGGAGTTAACCAGAGGAAGGGCAGTTTGCTGGGGAGAAGTTGGAGTTCATTGTTCCAGGCTCCGCTGTGGATTTCCTTTTTGTCCTTTCATCTCCTTCAGTGTTGGCTCTCATCACAAGAGGCTGCTTCTCCTTCCTTTTTCTAATTTTATCTGGACTGTGAGCCCTTCAAGGCATGGACTGTACCTTACCCTGTGAGCAGAGCGGCACAGTGGGAAAACTCCCCCAGCAGGAAACTATAAATAGCGAGCCCATCCAGCCTTGTGGCATCCACGCTTGCTGTAATTGCCTACTTTGCACTCCTGTGACAAGTGTTAGTTCAGCTGTCAGGGAAAGGAGGAACTGAAAAATATTGCCAGTTTCCAGCTCTCCATTTGCCCGCTGAGCCCTGGTTTGGGCCCAGCAATCCCTCCTGCCTCAGGGAGTTCTTCTAGCCAAGTGAGTGACGATTCCCATAAAGCATCCACTCAGCGTGGTTTGGACAGTTCCGGTTCAGAAGAAGCTTTTAGAGGGCTTGTTGTGGTGCTGTTTCCATCTCTGACTCATGCTTCAGTGCTACACTCATTTATTTTGTCTTCTGCCACTTGCTAGAGGGGATCGATTCCGCAACAATCACTTTTCTATCATTCCTGACATCACTGCTTGTTTCTGTTACCATGCGTTCATGGGATGAACTAAATGAGTCACGGGCAGATCGCAGATAAAAGCAATGACACCATCCCAGACCATCCTTCCTCCCTGAACAGACTGTGGAAGTAATGAAAAGGTTGACAGGGATTGTCTGCTATCAGTTCTCTGAGATATGAGTAAACAACCACAAAAGTGCTGCTGACCTTTACAAAACAAAGGATCTTCATTTGAATTCCCAGTGGAGGTGGCTTAACGTAAACTATTTCACACTGTGCTGCAAAACTCCTCTAATGGACTTCCAAATGATTTTCACACAGCACAAGGTCCACACCCTTTTGGAAGGGAGTCAAGTAAGAATAAGTCACTTTTTGGCCTGGCTCTGTCCATACACATTTGTCAACAGAAGCTCCATTTACTGCTACAGCTTTGAACAGCAGCCAGTCATGAACTTGATGTAAGATGGCAAAACTCAGCATATCTCCTGCCTGCACATCATTGCTCCCAGTGACACAGGCTTCATCTGATGGGTGGCTGCGAGCAAAACCAGTGTGAATGTGGACCAGCAAAGCAAAAATGTCCAGAGCTGTTAGCCACATGCTTCTTGCAGTTCTGCTGCTGCTGCCATGAAATCTCAGGGTCAGGAGACATGGCTCCAGCAATTCAGCAGTATTGGCAGATGGAACCTGATAGAAAAAGGGAACAGCGAGGATAAAGGCATGCTGTTTTCCTGCTTCTACTCTTCCCAGTGCGTAAGGACTCCCCATTGTTTGTGACAAGAGGACTAGGAGTGAGCTCTGAGACATGGCTAAGTCTACCTTTTCCATCCTCAGGCCTTACACCTGACTCAGAAAATTCAGTCCCATCTCTTTGGTATGGCCCCTGAGGTATCAGACACAACAGCATCAAGAAAATTAGCTTCTCATCCAGAGCATGAGCTGTCTGGTTGAGTTAGTGTTACTGAAAGCATCCCCTATTACTTGCACTTCCCCACATCTGCCAACAACGTTTCGATGCATACTGTGCGCTCCATGCAGCAATGTGATCTGACCAGCCCTTCTATGAGAAGCAGGGGAAGCTCTTCTGGGTTGTTTTGCCAGAGTCTGGACTCTATTTGCAGAATATTTGCATGCACAAAAGCCAAGGATGGTCTCCTCTCTCTGAAAGCTATCAGAGGGAAGACCATCTTGATGAGAACAGTAGGGATCCAACAATTTTGCAGCTATGCAGATTTTTTCTTCTCTTTGCTTATTGATTTATTATGTGAATTCTGGCAACTGTAACTTTGCAGCCCCTGCTATTTATCTTTCTATATAGCAAGCACAGCAGTACATCTCCCTCTTGGATCGCTGGCTGAAGCCTCAGTAATTTGAGTACATGGACCAAAGCAGTCTGAGGTCCTTGGACCAAAAAGACCTATTGATATTAAGAGCACTTTGCACTAATTAAACCTCATAAAACTCTTCCTGGGTCTCAGAATCTCCATTTTGCAGATGACAAAATTGAGGATTTAGCTCAGATTGGGAAGTATGTCCTTAAGTTTTTAAATACCTCTTAGAATGATTTTTTTTTGCTAGTTCTAATTCTATATAGCACTATGGGGGTGGAGAAAAAGAAACAGCAATCAAGTCAGGACAGTCCACAAGATCAACTAAAAATCTATGTAGGTCAAGGAAAACTGAAGTGGTATTTTCCACTAGGTGGTGGTAGACAGCATTTCTTAAGGATTCTTTAAACCTTCTAGGATAGAAACCCGGGGTCTGCTCAGTTCAGTGTTGTCTTCACTTACTCCATACTTCAGAAGAAGAAAAACTGTCGCAGCTGGTGACCTGCAGACTGCTTTTTCTCAGGGTCCTTTCTCCTCTTAGGTGACTGTGGAAATACCAGGAGTTTGGTTTTATTTTGTGTAATCCAGTAGAGATATATCTATTCATTGTCCATGTATATGGTCCATGCTGGGTTGTTCTAAACTCCTGAACACCACCTGTGGGATCCATAGAAAATACTGTTAATGTGATTGAGGCAAACTTCTTTTTTGTTGTTATTTTTTATGTTTATAATTTTTTAATTTTCTTGCTTTTTTTTCTTTCTTTTTTTTTTTTTTTTGGTCAAAATAAGATAGGCAGTTGGAAAATTCCTACAGATTCCAGCTCCAAAACAACCACCTCTGGGTGTGAGGTGTAATTTACTCTTTTGGAGATCCTGTATTCAGATCAGTGACTCATGTCCAAATGGAGGTGATGTTTCAGTTTAAACTGGGAATTTTGAGTAAACAGAGGAGATGCCAGCCAAATAGACTTCAGCATTTAAATTTATGCCAGTAACCTACGCACTGCATCTCAAGAAAGCCCTGACCTCCTGTAGTCCTGTCCTTAGCATTTTATTTTTACAGAGCCATGAAGAAACAAACAAAATAAAACTGGCACGCTTGGGGAACATAGTTATTAGCTACCCAGAGTATCACAGTAATAAGACATTCTCTGGCTGCAGAGAAGGACACCCAGCTCAGCAGACTTCTAGTCTGACATGGGCACAACCTCACCACAACATCAAGTCCCTACTTGCATGCTGTTGTTGAGGCATTCCAGTGATTCAAGCTGGCAAAAATCACAACACGCTCTTTGCTCATGTACTCCCTTCTTGTTACTACTGTGATTACATTAATGCTATAATATTTATCCTGCATTTTCAAAGCAAGTGTAATGACCGATTAGCACAAACCACAGAGGGAGGAATGGAGACTACAGGACTGTTAATCTTTGCTAAGGAACTGAGCATTTTAAGAGTACTTACAGGAATTTAGGCAGTTAGGGCAATTGCAGGAGGATTCAGGAGATGTATTGTAGATGGACAGGTATTTCCCACTGGTTTAATTGGGACAACAGACATAAGCATAATTCTGTTCAACAGAATTCAAAATACACATAATTCTGTGGTGACTAGCTGTCCGGATCCAGCAACACTTCACCTATTCAGGTAAATCCAGGTGAGCTCTGAGGACCTCACATCTCTCCCCTTCTGATAATCTCCTAGATTACATATAATGGAAAACTACAAAACTACAAAAAGAAGGTCAGTCCTTTAAGATCCCAAAGATCTGCACACTAAATGATTAATGGCTGCTAATTTCCCTTTATACTTGCTGTTGTTATGAAGGACACGCAAATGCACATCCTGTATCTCTGCTCCCTGCAACTTGTTTACGGTCCCACAAATCACTCAGACTGAAAGTATTTATAAAGACCTCATTTTAATAATGAAGAATGTCACATGCCAATAATCCCAGCAAGATAACTTACACTTCAGCAGCAGGGCAGCGTGACCACAGTGGGCTCCAGCTCCCTGACCAACAGGAATGTCAGGCTATTTTCTGAAATTTGACAACACAGAAAGCCACCTGGGAGGTAATTTGTCTATTTCATAGGAACAAAGGTCTGAAACTGCTTTTGCTGGGTTTGAGCCCATGGATCCAGGGGATCTAATGGTGTCCCACTCCATTTTTAGAGCACTGAATGCACGTTTATCAACCTTTCTTTGCTTGTCCTTGTAATTATTTAGACCTTGAGGTCTCTGTTAAATTTCAGGCTGACTCGTGAACTTCCCACTTTCAATCTCTTGTTGGCTTACCTGAATTTCACTCTGCAATCTTCAACTGAGGGATGCCATGCTGGCAAAATTAGAACATTTATTTGTGAATCTGGATTTAAAAGAAATCATAGAGCTGTGGCTCTGACAATGATTCCTGAACACGAGAAATCCTCATAGGGAGACTGAATCACTGGATACATACAATCCATCTTCCTATACAAACTCCTGTCAGCAGCGAAACTGCTGCAGTCTCAATCAATCTTACAGTACTACAGTGTCTCTTTTATCATGGCTGCATGCTCCTCTGCCCTAACAAACAAAGTCTATTAATGTTTAAAAGCTGCAATTAAATATATGTATATGTTTGGGTTAAAGCCAAGCACTGAGTAATGCTTAGGGATCGATACCCATAGTCAAGAGCGTACAAAGCAGAAAAGATGCTTTGTGACTTATCTGTGTCCTGTATACTCCTCCATATGGTTCATTTGAAAGCCTTTTAGAAGCTTAACAAGGAGAGTACCTCAGTGAATGTGGAACTGAACGATGCACAAGGATAAGAAACACAAATGCGCCAGGGGCCTTGTAGAGTCTATGTCTTAAAATAAGCTCCTGGGTTTTAGTGGGATCCGATGAAACCCTCTTTACACGGGCAGTGGATGGAAGGGGTCAGACAGCTGGTGAGCAAATACGCAGTAAACACTCCAAGCAGCTGAACTCTGCAAACAGCAACTATTAAGGCAAAGACCTGGAAGATCAACAGAGAATTGCAGGTCTGCATGAAATGATGCAATGGATTACAATTAGTGTCAGTGGTCCAGAGAGCAGAGGTTTTCCTATTGACTTGGTTTCCAGTTACAGCTACAAGGCACCTTAATCAAATAACAAAGCGGGCTGGTTTGGGGAGAAAGCTCAGCATCAGTCAATATTATCTCAAGGACACCTACTGTAAGTTAGCACTGCTGCTTGAAGCAGAGCTTTGTTGTGGGAGAAAAAGTAGGAATTACTGGAGACGGCATTGGGCTGTGGCTTCCCAGAAGGGCAGAAAGATGTATAAGGTAGAGTGAGCCAATGGGCCCCAACGCATCCGAGAAGTGTACATACTTGAAAAGGGCAGAAAACACATCAATCACAGAACCACAGAATGGCTTAGGTTGAAGGGGACCTCAAGGGTCATTAGCTTCAACCTGCTCCCCATGGGCAGCGTTTGCCAGCCACTGGATCAGGCTGCCCAGATCCCCATCCAGAGACTGGGGCATCTGCAACCTCTGGACAAAATTAAAGCAAGTTACCACTATCAAAATTGATTAGGAATGTAAATATTTTATTTTATTTTATTTTGGCCAACGGGCTTGAAGAGAAAGCATATGTCTGTTCCAGTATGGGTTATTGGAGCAGCAGGGGTCTCTACGGGTCTGAAACACAGCTCTGTGCTCCAGGAGCTGCACTGCTGTGTGGTGATTGTGTGGCCATGTGCCCATCGCTGCTCCAGCAGAAAACTCTGGAAATCTGAGAAAATTTGAGATTTGAACGAGACTTTAAGCCAGAGATTGCAGTGTGTTGGGGGGTGTCTTATGTTGAGGGTGCCCACTTGGAGGGAAGAAAGAACGTCACCATTAGCACTCACTTCTCCTATCAGAAGAGCTGGACTTATTCACTCATTTGTTTATGTATCTTTGATCCTTCGGGTCCCTTCCACCCCCAGCCATTCTTTGAGCTCCCCCCCAGAAGAAGCTCGGGCTGGGTGCACCCCGCGCCCACACCACCACCGTCTTCCATGGCGATGCACCTCGGGAGGCCTCGCCTCGCCTCAGGGCCGCCTCCAACGCGGCACCCGCAGCCACCGCCCGCCCGCTGCGGGGCCGCCATAGCGCGCGGGCGCTGAGGGACGGCGGCGGGCGCCATCTTGTCGGGGGCGGAGCGGGGCCCGACCCGCCCCGCGCTCTGCCTGGCGGGGCGGCCCCGGCCCCGCTCTACTCCCCGCTGCCGACCGAGGGGTGCGGAGGCTGCCGCGTCGTCCGTCGCCCTTGCCGTCCGCTATGGCAGGTGAGCCCGTCCTCCTCCCCATCCGCGCTGAGGCGGCAGCCCGGCGGGCGCCTCCCCCACGGCGCCGTCCGCTCCGCCGCCCGCTGTCACCTCCGCGCGCTGCCCTCCGTCTCCTCTCCCCTCATCCTCTCCTCCTGCCGCGGAGCCTCCACCATGTTGCGGGGCTGCGCCTCACCTTGGCCTGGCGGCCACTGTGCCACCCGCGCCCCCTTCTCCTCCTCCTCCTTTTTTAACCCCTGCACGTCCTCCCCTCCCCTCTCCGAGCCGGAGCTGCGCTGCCCTGCGCTGCCCTGCGCTGCCCTGCGGCCACCTGCCGGCTGCGGGCACGGCCGTAGGTGCGGATGTTGTTCTGCGGAGATCGTCGTGTCACGCGTCTTTTTTTTTTTTTTAATAATTATTTCATTATTGGAAACAAAATGGGCGGCAGAGCTGTCAGCCCGAAGGTGGGGGTGAAGCAATTCCTGCTGTTCCCACCCCCCCGTTCCCCCCCCGTCTGTCCGACCCCATTCTCACGGCGTGATTTGAGGGTTTTATTGTGTCGTTATTATTATTTTCAGTGACTGGGGCTTGTGGGCTGTGTGCTGCTTCCTCTGCAGCTCGAGGCATTTCATATTTGTATCATCTATTCCTGTTTCAGTCTGTGAGCCCCATCGCGCACGGTTCCCTTTTGTTTTAAGGTGTGTTTTGGTGGAGCCCAGCGATGCAGGCAGCACAGCACGCCCTGGCAGAAAACCTTGTTGCTGAACCTCCGACTGGGTTTCATTACCTCACGGGTGATGCCTCGATACCTGCATCGTGCCTTGCTGTCGTTAGTGGGTTTGTCATAAAGGATGAGCGTGTAGGCAGAGACGTTCCTGTCCCTTCATTTTGAAGCGCCGTTGTCATTTTGCAGGCTCAGAGGATGGCTCAGCTTTGGGGGTCAGCTCTTTTCCATGCCCAGGCTTTGGGGGCCTGCCCATCTCCTCTGTGGATGGGTGAGTGGGGTGAAAGTAGAAGGCGGTCAGCTGCCACCAGAGCCCACGGAAAATTTTGGCAGGAAAGGGGAAAAATCCCCAAAAGTGTTTAAGACAAAGTGAAGATCCCCTGTGATCATTTTGGGTGGCTTATTGCCTGCTCATACCTCTCGGTATGAGTTCAGTGCCAAATAAACGCACAACTTGCTGTTGAACTTGACCACCTGAATTAGAAATAATGCTCTGTTCTCATTTGGAGCTTAACACATCTGTATATTCCCCCTGCATCAGGGCGTTGCCTTACTTGAGTGAGGTCTAAATTACCCGTTTTAAGCTTAAAATAGGAGCTGTTTTGGCTAGTGTTTTTGCTGGGACCTGGAGTTTGATGCAGGTTGGAAAACCAAGTGGAGAAGCAGAACAAATGCTGGAGCCATCTGTTGGAGTGCTGCACCCTGCCGGAGCAAGGCACTAGAATTGCACACCTTAATCTCCTGGGTGATTGCATTAGAGGTAAGGGGTTATTGCATCAAGTAGCTCAGATTAGTACAGTGTAAAACAATCCTGGGCACATGTGGAACAATTGGATCTTTAGTTGATGAGCTTTTACAACTCTACTCCCAGTTTCAAGTTGTGATCCAGATAGCTTGAAATTATAGCTGTGTTAACTGGGAGTTGCACTGGAACAAATTCAACCTTGGGTTATCTGTGAGTTTAAACAACCCCTGAGATTTTTATCGTGGATTTAAACAAGCCTTTGACTGTAGCAAAGATGCAATTTGGAGTTGAAAATGTCTTGTCAGAGCCCTGGGGATAAGGGAAGGAGCTGGGGTGGGTTGGGTTCCACCTGTTGCTTAACAAGCCAAGTTCTTCAGATTTAAAATCCATCCCAATCTGTCACTTGTCTTTAAACCCTGCATTCAGCCAAGCTGAGGTTTGGTGCATGTTTTCTCAAAGGCATTGGCCCTCAATTGAGTGGATGCAAACAGCTGGGTGGAAATGGTGTTCTCTCTATGGCTTTTCTGCGTCATCAATACAGAAACAAGCCAGAAGGAGAAGCAGCTTTACACAGAGCAGGATAATCTGGGCTGCAGTTTGGTGAATATTTCTGTGATATATATATATATATATATATATTTTTATTTTTTTTTTTAAGCAAACCTTAGACAACTGCTAATATGAGATTTTCTACCTTCTGTACTTGAAGCTAACAGGGAGTTGAATTCCAGGAGAACAATAAGAGTCGTGTGTCTGTTGGTTTTGCTGGGCTGGAGACTGTTTTCTTCGGGAGGAGTTCAAGATACTGGCAGTATTTGAGGAGGTGGGGAAACCAATCCTAGCAGAAAGTGATATGACTGTAGGTTTTCCCCATGTTTGTTTCAGATCTTAGTAGATGATGCTGTGTTTGTGTGCAGTACTACTTCCCAGTTTGAAAATAAGACAGGTTGGGTTTTCATTCTTTGAGTCTGTCTGTATGTTGTTTTGTGTTTTTTTGGTTTTTTTTTCCCCTGTTATGTCCCAGAGTATGAATTAGCTTCCTCAGTAGCGTGGGTTTTCCTACTGTGCTGCGGAGTTGGGCTTAGTGGAGTGCTCTCTAGGCTGTTCAGAGCTGCCCGAGGGCAGCTTTACCCATCTTTAGGCTGCTAAACTGCCCTGATGGCCCAGTCTGAACTGCTGCAGTTGAACTCTTCTGATCCCTGTGTGTACAAGGGGAAGGAAGGCAGCACGCCCTTGTGAGCTGGTCCATTAAGTGCTGTCTTATGCAGGGTGCTTTTGGAAGGTTTTATTCTGCTGCAGCTGTTCCTTTCGATATCTTTGTGTGAACCACGTTTAAAAATCAGTAAGAAAAAAACCAAGACCAAAAAGAATCTCTGGAGCCATTTTCTCCATAGATTTATCTTGCTTTCGAACACTCCTTTGGACGTTTATGGTAGGAAGGGAAAATGCAGATGGCTGCACAAAGCGCTTTTTCTGCCATTGATGATGATGGTTCATGTATTGCCGAAAAATTTATTTGTATCAAGTGCTCTTATTTATGGAGCCTTAGTGGTCATGAAACGGCCTGACTGCAGTTACAGCGCGGTTTATTTGACTTGAAAGCTGCAGGAAGAAAATATTGACGGTTGGGATGAGTAAAGAGATGTGCAGCATGATGGAGCCTAAGGCAGCATTAAAATAAATCATTGAAAATGAAAGCTATTTGCCGTGTTCCCGAGCTGTTCCCAGGGGTGGGCTGCATTAAGACATTGTGCTGACTTTGTGTTGCTGCTGGGAATGTGCTTCTTATGCTTCTAAGAAAGTGTTACAGCTAAATGTTTCTAGTTGTTAGGAGTGGTCTTATGACAATTGAATTAAAGGAAGAAAAGTCTGATGATAGGTTATGGGAAGGAAATGTCTGCTATCTGCATGCTCTTCAGTTAGGGAAAGATCTTAATTGGGAATTTCTTGTGTTGGTAATCTGGCTGTGAAAGGAGAAGTGGTACCTCCTGGGGAAAGGGTTGGGCTGTTGATACATCACAGGAGGGATAGGAAGGAAGAGGGAAGAGGAGTCCGTATGAAGTCTCCTGCTCTAGCTTTGTACCTTGCACTTATGAGAATTTGTAGCTTCCCTTTCCAAACACAGCACTAAGAATGTATACAGCATCAGAAATACCCTGTGCATAATAATGTGTTGTGCACATCCTGTGTTCTTCTAATCCAACATGCATTGGGAGGTTAAGTATTGACTAACAATTCTTTGCTGCTGGATGTTGCCATCAGACCAATAAGTACCAAATTGTTGTCACATGCACCTCAGTGTGATGGCATGGTGGAATTTTCCCTTGTGCACTATAGAGACCAGTGTATCTTTCTCCTTTGAGCGATGCTTTGATCTTGTACTTATGTCAGCAAAATGCCAGAGGAGATGAGCTCTGTCTGAGGGTTGTAATTTTATGAGCGGATTTGTCCGCTTGTCATCGTGTTGAAGGAGCTGTAAGTAGCAACATGGTGCCTTTAGGCATGTTGAACTTCTAGTGCATGTGACAGCAATACCAGAGTTCATTTATACGTGTGCATACATCTATACAGTAATCACATGTGGGTTTAACCAATGCTTGCTTGCTGTGCCCCTTGTGGCTAAAGAGACAACGCTAACTTTGTACCATTTCCTTTAGGTTGAAATAGTTTGAAGTATGGCCTTGAATGAGTATAAATGGTGAAGGAGTGATTGACTCACCATGGCGATGGTTTTGAAATGGAATGACTCATAGGACAGATATCAAATGGCTGAATGTTCCCCAAAGTTCTTGTCTGCATTTCTTTTCACATCAAATTATTGCAGTGCTTGTGTCACATGAACAGTTGGCTGAAGCATTTTGAGAATGAGCTGAAGACAGGAATGCTGTCATAGCAAGGAAGTAAAAAAAGCAACTTGAAGGGGTTTCTGTGTACTTGGATTCCTAAGCATTAGCCTTGTGTGTGGATTCTTTGAGCAAGTTAGGGCTCTAAAAGTAGTAACATATTTTAAGTGGGTTTACCCTTAATTGCTGCATGGCCATGAAATCACAGCCTGGGGCAATGTTTTAGTGGCATGCTGGCTGTTAGTGTGTTTGTAAGGTTATAAAAGGTAAGAGAATAAAGGGCAGATTGGGAGATTTAAGAAGGTACCCAAAGCAGTCAGTCTTAGCTGTGTTTATATGATGAAGTGGTTGATGAGCTGGGAGTTTGCTCCCAACTTTCAATGCTCTGGAATTCCTTGAGAGGAAGATGCTCCCTAATGCAAATCTTTGACTTCTTGCTTTTGCTCTTAAGTCTATCTGTACTGGGTATGTGTTTATTTGCCTGCCTTGTGATAAAGTATGTCTGTGTCTGAATATGTGGCAGGAAAAACCCTGAGTTCTGCAATTTACTCCATGTATTACTGTAGATTGCTGTATTCAGAGCCCTGCCATACCTGAACAAAGAAAACACATCCTCACTTTTGTGTATGTTCAGGAAAATTAGGGTATGTTGAAGCATCAGCTGGAGCATTTTTTATTTATATTTTTGTAACGCAGAATGAATTGTTTCTGCAGGTTGATATGGATGTTCCTGATTCCAGAAACATTTTCTTGAGTGTACTTCAGCAGACCAGAGTTTTTGACGAAGGCTTAAAGAGCACTGATTTCTCTTGAGTGCTTTACTGCGTATGTGCCAAACCCAGGGAGCAGTTGGGATCCAGGTTGACAAAAAGATAATAATATAATAAAACTGGAGCTCCGGGTCCCTGCTTTGTAGAACCATAAGGCATAGCTGTGTTGTTCTCATGCTGTTCTGTGTCCTTCATGTAGAGGAACGGCAACAGGTGTCTGTTGTTTGATGGTCCTGGAAGTGTATATTTGCATTGGTATCATTTGATTTTGTGTGTGAAATGCTATGAGTTGCTGCTGAGCATAATAGTTATTATCAGTGTAATAGTTATTATTGGTGTAAAGATAGTGTAATAGTTTGCTTGCTCTATTTATTTTTTCTAGCTGGAAAGTGAAGAATGAATGAGAGCAGATTCTATCTGGAAGGAGCAACATGAATGAGAACTGCTCAGTTTGCAGCATATTGACTTAAGGGCACAGAAAATCTGTCTTGACGTGAGATATAATCTCTGGTGCTGTGTAGCAGTGCTGTTGCACTCCCCTGGACCTCTAGCCACGCACTGAGGTGTGAACTCTGAGTCAGGCTTTCCAGTGAGCTGATGTTTCCATTGCCTGTCTTGTTTGCAGATATCAGGAGAAGAGGATGCAACCTGAGTTCTGGCTGACATGCTGCGTGAGCCCTCCTCGTAAAGACACGGATCTGAACAGCTCCTTCTCCAGGACGGAAGGAGCTCCTGTAATTTTGAGCTCTTGTAAATATCCATTGCTAATGAGCCTTCCTCTTTGGAAGGGATCAAAAATGTTCAGTGCTTTTCATGAAGATGTCTAATAAGGCACAGTCGAATTGAGCAAAGCTGTCAGTTAAGCTTCCTATTGAGTTCCTTAGTATAAATGAGCTTAAACCCCACAGATTATCAGGCCTTGCCCCTTGGCTGTTCTGCTTAGATGAGGATGTCATGGTCAGCATTAGCCCAGGTTTGAATCTTGCCCAGGTGTAGCACTGCTTGCTTCCAAACCCGCAGAATCACCGAGTGCAGAACCGTGCAGTGTGTTAAAGATCCGCGTCTAATTGGTGTTATTGTTCTGGAGGCTGTTGTGACAGATAATGTGTTGTTGAATGGCAGGTAATAGGTTTATTATGGAGAGAGCACAGCATGTGGGTATCTTCAAAGGAGACTCTATCTGTACTGGTCTTTTCTCCTCTTAATTATTCAAATGGAAAATGCTGTTTGAGGGTAGAATGTATGACTAAATGATATTACTCCAAATAGTAGTTTTCTAAGTAATGCCAATTAAGCAAGAATTATTGTGATTTTTTTTTTTTTTTCAATTAGTGCTATATAGATGTCTGCAAAAAAGCCCTGAAAGCACAGAAAGCAGGAAGGTGAAATATTGAAATCGCAGTATACTTGCTAAAAAAGTGATCGTTGACAGCAAAACAATGCTGAAGAAATATTCTATTAAACACTGCCAAAATCTACCTCTATTTATGAGGGTGGATAGTGATAGGACAAGGGGGAATGGTTTCAAAGTGAGACAGGGGAGGTTTAGGTTGGATATTAGGAGGAAGTTTTTCCACACAGAGGGCGGTGAGGCACTGTTCACAGGTTGCCCAAGGAGGCTGTGGGTGCCCCATCCCTGCAGGCATCCAAGGCCAGGCTGGATGTGGCTCTGGGCAGCCTGGGCTGCTGGTTGGTGACCTGCACACAGCAGGGGGTTGGAATGAGAAGAGCATTGTGGGCCCTTGCAAACAGGTCATTTTATGGTCCTGTGAAAATGCTTTTCAGAACAGGCATGTCTTGCTGGGAAAAGAAGATCTTTCAGTAAGCTGTAATTGGCATGAATACTGTTGTAAGTTATGTGAGCTCTGTCAAAATCTTGCATCTTGTTGCTCTTTATCTGTATGATCAGTACGGTTTTACATGGGCTGTTCACCTCCTATCCCATCCACTGGAGCAGAATTTGTGCAGATATTTAATACACTCCATATGTTCATGTATCATTAACTACCTGCTTACGTATGGAGAATAGTCACATCTCTTGGGCTGAGTTCAGCACTGTGTCTCTCTGTGGTAATGTGCAGGTTAGATGTTCCAGCAGCTTCTCTTACCTCTGCTGCCTGCCGGTTGTCCCGGCGGAGTTGGAGGGCTGTGGTGGTGATGCACGCTGACAGCTCAGGCAGCAGGCACAGCTGCCATGTGCACATTGAGAAGGAAGTAGGTTGTGACTGCTGACCATGTGGGCACTTTCACCCCGGTCTGCCTGAAAGATGAGTAGGGGAAGTTAACCAGCAGGTCTGGTTAAACACGAGCCTGTCTGTATAAACACTTCCAGGCTTGTTGTAAAATTAATAAATTAGTAATTGGTGTGGGAATCAAGTGCAGGGTTGCATGCAGTTGTTCCGTGTGTGGGCAGGGTGTAAGTGCTGGTGTTAACTTAAAAATCATTAATGTCTGCAATGACTTGATTTATCCCTCTGGCTGTGGCAAACCAAGCTATGCTTCAACACCAGCACTCACAGGGCCAACGTTTGGTCAGCTGTGCTGATACAGAAATCTCCATACCCATAGCTATCAGCTTCACCTTTGCCTTCAGTCTGTTTTAGCAGAAAGAAATTCTTTCCTGGGATCAAGAACTCTGAATCTCAGTGCAGCAGCAGCGGCCTTCTGGAAAGGTGTTGGGGTAAATGTCAGAATTGTGCCTGCTGCAGTCACTGCTTTGAAGCCAGAATGTGGTTGCCCTGCAGAGCAGAGTGTGCCGTGCTGGGTTACCCCAGTTACTGGGTTACCCCAGTAAAGCAGCCTGCACAAAAGCACACAAAGAATCTTGTTGTCTCTCCCCTCAGTGCTTGTATGCTTGGAAACATTTCCTCTGCAAGTGGTGTAAATTTGCTGATCATTCCCAGGAAAGATTTCTTGAAATAATCCTAAAGGAATGAAAGGTCACTGAGCAAAGAGGGCATAACTCTCCCAGCTGGATAATTGAAAAGAAAATTAAAAAGTGTGCTAAGTTTGAGATTGACTTGTGGCCATGCTTTGAAGATTAAAAAGGCTTTTTCATTTCGGATGGAGGAGGCTGGGATTGGTGGGAGGGGGAGTTGAGGCTGCCTGAGCAGTTGGGCAGTGCTGTGAAGCTGCATTTGTGTTTTTCTTATTGAACTGTGAGTGGAAAACCAGGATTGCTGAACAAAGTGTGGCTATCTGCTTCCCTCCCTCTTTTACAACATTTAATTTTGCAACTGGAGGTTTCAACTCACCTGGTCACTCTTTATGCAGGTGGATCTCAGAGCAAACAGCATATTGAATTCGAAGCTGTAAGGATGTTTTTTGTATAAACATGTTTTGCCTTAAGAAAATGAAAATAACAGCAACTTCAGCTGAAGGATGGAACTTTCTGTGTTCTTTGCCTGTTACCACATCAGTCTGCTATTTTTTTCTCTGAACTGATGTAGAGTGCACTTTTGAAACAACTTGCAGTCAAAAAATAAGGTGGATAAACTGTGTGTGTGCTGCCTAAATGGTAACAGCAAAATAATGCCACAGGTGGGAAGAGCCAACAGATGTTGCAGGTCCAGACTTAGTGTACAGATTTGCATATCCATAATGTGGCCTGCAGCGTTGGGCAGATTGGAGCTGCTGGGCTGGTCGCCTGCCTTCACTTGCAATTGGTGGATTAAGTTTTGGCCTATTGGATACCTGGGCTGGTTGGGTTAATTGTGTGTTGTTCCTCTGGCTGAGTTACTGCACATCGAGTTGGGCTGGATGCTGTCTTCTAAGCACGTGGTGATGTTGACAGTGCTTCCCGGGGCACTTGAGAATGTTGTAATGATGCTGTGAGGGTGCCATCCAGAAGCTTCCCTTGGTGCTGTATTGGCCACTGAACTGGTTTTACCCTTGTCGGTCCTCAAAGAAAAGTGATTTGAGTTTGGGCTGCTAATTGCAAACATGCCCGGGGGTCCAGGAGAGATGCAGGTGGTTGGTTTGGTTTATGGACCTGTGAATAGAATAGCAGGTCACAGAAAGCATGTTCCTTAGTCATTAATTTTTGGAGCACATTTGCAGTAAATGGCTTTGGCTTCACTGCTCATCTGTTCTTACTTGACAGTGATTTCTTGCTTCTTGAACAAAAATCAACCCTAGGCATTTTTAAAGACGCTTCCATCTGATAATTACTTTTTGTGTGAATGAACCATAGTTCTGCCTTGAATGTCTTCTCAGACCCTAGCATTTAAAAAATATTGTGATTGCAAGACAAGCTGTAGGAAACACTGTAATGCAGGGTTTAAAAAGGAAAAAACCATAGAAAGTGGATGTGTTTACTAATATGTCATGTGGGTGGTTTGTGTGTGATGTAATTACATCTTCTATGAGTTCACTGGTGCTAACGGCTGCAGATTTGTTAGGACTGTGGTAGGAAGAACACTCACTGAGCCATCCTTTGGCCATCATTACTGTGACATCCTTCACCTCACCCTCTCCTTTTTCAAATGGATTTTCTTGCAAAGGTGATGCAGTCCAACAGCTGAGTATTGTGCAGCACCAGCTGGGCTGGAACGGCTGTTTTTTTTTCTTCCTTGTTTTAATAAGTTGTGGAGCAGAGAACCTCTTCTTAACAGTTTTGCAGTGATTGCATCAGATTTGCCTTTTATGTTGTTTATTTTTCTTGTCATTACCTGGCAATATCTGGAGGTTCGAAGGAGTGATTTGGTTACCAGGTGCTTGTGGTCACTGGGCCATGTTATTATTGAGTTCAGTTGTAGGAGCCTACCACTGTGCTCCATCCTCGCACACAGGAGACACTTTTCAGTATAGAAGAAACAGATGCTTTCAAAAAAGAATTTTGTCCTAAAATTGAGTGCTGCGAAGTCGTCCTCTAAATAAATATTTCAGACTCAGAATGCTGCCTGTGAATTGTCAGCTCACCAACGTGTGTCTACCAGCAAGCATTTGTAATTCAGCTGTGTCTCTCTGAAGTATTTGTTTCATGCTTAAACTGAGTGCTGTATAACTGGGAAGGAGGCACAGAATTGGCTTTTATCACAATAATCAGAAGTGAACTCCTCCGAGGAGTAACATCCTCAAGCAAGAGAGGTGCTTCTGTCAGCTCAAGCTTCGAATATTAAGCAGGGCATAAAAATGATGACTGGTTATGCAGGATCATTACGACAGTCTGCTTCCTGCATGGAGAAGTGGAAGATAAATTGTCGGCTGTGATTTCACTTCCATCAATAAAATGCAGCAACACATAAAGCTTCCCAGAGGGTTTGAATTACAGTAAGTAAAACGCACCTCTGACACACTGCTCGCTTGCGTAAAACAGGCTTAGTGGAGCAGCTGAAAAGAGAGCCAGCTGATCTTGGAGGTTCTTCCTGTTCCAGACTGATCCAGAAGATGAAGATTGCTGTGCTGTGGCATAAAATCCCCCATTTATGTTCTCAGTTTTTCATTCCCTTTTGTCCTTTGCACTATTACAGTGTATGAAAATGCACTGTATAACATTGTGCTGTCGTGAAACCGTAGTTGTAAGATTAAATCTTGAATTAAGATTCATTTCAAGTGTAGCAGTGATTAAGTACCTATTCACTTCAAGCAATTGCATGCAAACAACAGGCAATTAGATCTGTCCAGTGGATGGGGGAAGCTGGACTTGGAGTGAAGGCCTCCAGATTAGCAGGTGGTTTGTTTGAACTAAATTATGGAGTATAAATACGAAGTAACCAGAAACAAATCTTTGTAATGATGAAATTGTCTGCTACCTGATGATGAACTTTGAACTGGTTAGCCTTAATGGTAAGGTAAATACAGGTCTTGGTTAATTGAATACTTAACCAGCGTTACTGGCATTGAACTCAATTATACTTTGAACTTTGACATCCAGGGCAAGCAGTGTTTGAGTTCCTGGTGGTTTTACTTTTTTTTTAATGCAACTATTTTTAAGAAATAATTGTGGAGATTAGAGATTAGGAGTCACTAGGCATGAAGAGTCAAAAAGCAAATATCTTGTTTGTTTTTCCAAAACTTACTTCTTTTTTTTGCCATTAAATAGAGCCATAGAATATGATGGGAAGAGACCCATAAGGATCACAGGTTCCAACTCGTGCTCCCTGTAAGCACATCAAATGTCTTGAAGCTGGAATGACTTCCATCATACTCCTCCAAAGTATGAACGCCCTCATTGGCTGTCTGTGGATCTATTGTACAGCTGTTGTTTTCTGGTTTTAAAACATCAGATGTGGGGATGCTTCCATTAGAGACTGCTTGCATTGGAGGCTTTCTCTTCACTGGACTTAGCAAATGTTTTGGGTTTTGTGGATCAACTGTGGCAGAAATGTTGGGAATCAGAATCCAAGAGCCAAGGAGAGAAGCTAAGAATTGGAAAGTGAGCAAATGGAGGAGGGAACCTTTCAACATCTCTTTCTAGTGGAGACTAAATGTAAAATAATGTGTTCTTATGTACACGCATATTACACAAAATTATTGTTGGATATAATTGACTTTCTTTCATGAATTCTTAATAAATGATGAATAGAAAGTAACACATGCAATAACAATTAACTGTGCCCTATTCAGCGGTTCATCCTATGATGGAAGAACAAGCACGTGCCAGTGCCTGCTGTGCTGATGTTCCAACGAAGCAAGCTCCGTGACGAACTTTGCTGATTGCACAGTGCTTGCTCTGCTCCTTAGGAGAAGGGAGCTAGATGGCGCCCTCGGCCTTTGCCTGCTCAGCTTTGGGTTCAAAAGGTGTACTTCAGGTAAAATGTGGGCAGCATCCCACAGCTGGGTGCTGCTTTCTGGAGGCCTGTTTAAATGGTTATGGCATTGGCTGTAGAAGTGATGGTGGCTTGTTAACACTGCAGACTCATGGAGAGGTCGCTGCTTTTCCCTCCTACAGGGACAGGGTTTGGACTTAGGACATGGCAAATATAAAGTGCCTCCTGGAGGGTTGGTAAGGCCATGCATCTACGTGGGAGACTTCAGGTAGTGGGAAATGGTGTTTACAGCAAGCAAAGGGGATGTGGTTGCAGGAGAAGGACCCTTAAGATGAGTGCCATCCTCATCCAGAAATAGATGTAGTCAGGGAGATAAGGACAAACTGTACAGTATTAATTAGTGGAGTTTTGTTGTTTTAACTCTCTCCTATTCCTGCCTCCCTTACTGTCTCAGGCTCTGAGCATCTCTGTGATAACAGCTTTTCCATCAGTTCAGTGAAGGAGCCCAGCGTGGGGTACATTCTGTGCTCTTGCTGAGACTGGATTGTTATTCCTTGTGTTATGGAGCAGAGCTTTTGGATTTGGGAACTGATGAAAGCTGGCTAATAGCTAATAAAAATATTTCCTTGCAAGTTGCACAACTGAGGGTTATGGAAATGCTAATTTGTTCATCAGAGACAGGAGGAGAAAATTCCCTATCCTGATTACAGCTGCTGGAGTCTGGCGTGTAAATATTTATGCAGTTTGATTTTGAGGGCCCTGGCTGGGTTATGCAAAGTTCTTAAACCTCCACGCACAGCTCTTATATGCGCTCTCTGCTGTTACTCAGGGATACTGTCCCTTCCCTCACTTTTGTAACTGTGGTGGAGGCATGTAGTAACAATTTCTGGCCGTGTGGTGTCTTCCTGCATTTCAGCATTGTGTAATGTGCAGAGATGTTGATTGGGCAAAGTACAGTTATACAATGTCGTGAGCCCAACCAGATTATAAAAGTCTGATGCCTGCATCCTTTCAGGCTGTGGCTTGCAGCTTGGGCTGTTGCTCTGAGCACGAACTGGAAGAGACGCCGTGGAGGAGCTGCCTGAGACGATCTCCAGGAGTGAGCCTGGTGGTAAGAGGGCTTCTCTGAGTCCAGATGTTTGTAGGGATGGCTACAAATATCAGTGCTGTAGCGTAGGCTTTATTATAAATGAGATACTTTAAACTTGACCACTTCAAATTTTCCGTAGCTTAAGTTTCAATATACACAAGAGTTTTGGGTTTTTTTCATTTTAAAATTATCATCATCAAGAGAGATTCAAAAGTGTTTGCTTGTTTCTGTTTACCTGTAAACTTTGGATCCCTTTTATTTTTAAATGGGTGAAAAATAGATGAGATTTCTGTCCTGGGGTCAAATATTAAAACCTTCTCTTTAGAAGTGCATCATCTGGATTAGTTTTTGAAAGTTTCTTGAATTCCAGGTCTTTTACTGAGTTCTCTTAAGTAGAAGGGAAATACTCAATTATTTCAAGTTAAGCCTAACAGATCAACTGTTTATTTATCTCTGTGTATGTGTACATTACATGTAGTGTGTGACCAGTTATTGATTTTATATTGTTTACTGAACCAAAGTTGTTTTCTTCCAGTGAGGGACATCAGTTTCAAAGGTAGACTTGGGAATGGTGAAGCCTCTGGAAAGGACCTTCATATCCAGAGATGGGAAAGCTGGCACATTACCCTAGTTTGCTTAATAAATGGAATTTTTCATAGATGAGTCTCTAAGTTCCCCTTTTTTTCTTGTAAATTTGATTAAGGTCTTGGAGAAAAATAGCTTTCATCAAAGTGCCAAGTGAAAGTACAAAGGAAGCTGAGAAAAGAGCCAGTGTGTGCTCAGGTTGCTGTCTGAGAGCTGTAAAGGAGCTTAATGAACTATGTATTAACATCCATAATAATGTGGAGGTATCTGAATTCTTCAATTATTAATGCTTCATAGGGAGACTGTAAGGGCTGCATGCTATTGTAAATCAAGTTAATGCATACCATAAACAGCAATGGAGGTGTGCTTGGCTAAAAATAAAGCTATAAAGTAGAAGTGTGTTTCATAAAGCACTGCGATACAGTATTTCATTTTTATTTATCCTGTCACTGTCTGTAGAACATTGCAAGTGTCACTTGCTGTCAGTCAGTAGGATCAAGCTGCAGAACTACTTCCTAAATCTTGCTTGCACTCCTTTGAAACGTGTTATGGCTACTGGGCACTCCGTGTGTGCCCTTTCCATAGGACTTTAATGCGCACCATTGTGGGCATCAAATAGGTGTCCTATGAAGAACAACACGTGTACCTCAACAACATTTGACAAAGCCATTGCCTGTTAGAACCAGAAAATGGGAGAAATGCTGTGAGGAGCAAGCAAGCTTGACAGATTTCTGGCCAAAGGCACACCTTCACGTTCACATCTTTGAAAGGTAAATATTTCAGATATTTTCATTTAGAATCACAGCTAGGTTAACTCTATAATGATTAGAGTAACCAAGCATCATTTTTGAAAGCGTTAAGATCCTTTGTTAAATATCTCATTCATTCGGACTTAAGTCCTCTTCTCAGCAAGCTCATTCACATAGGAAGTTAATGAGATTTACTTAATGTGCTTTAAATCAACAGCAGGTTTGAGCTGGGCATAACTTTCCTGCTCAGCGTTGTGTAGGCATGTGCTAATAACGTTGGTCAGCTCAGCCATACTGTGCTGGACCTCAGTCAAAATACCAACTACTTAAAAATTCATTAGTGCCTACAAAGAGGGAATACATTGGTGCTTTGACAACATGCTTTGAAGTAGATGAGAAAAGAGCTCGGGACTTATTAAAGTGCTCCTTCAGTCTTGCTTTTTGTAAGTTAAATGATAGGAAGTTTGGGCGTATTTTATACTTTTGGGGAAGGGGTGTCTTCTGGGGAAGTGCTTTGTGAATTTAAAGCACGTTTGGTTGAATGTGGGTGTAGTTGCTCTTAATTGGAGGGGGGGAAATCTTATCTGCTGCAGTTTACTGCTGTTTCATTTAATGGGAAGGGCGCAGTGGGCGCGTGGTTGGGACAAACTCAAAGATTTTCCAGACCAAAGAGGCTCTGTTTCAAAAGAGCCTGAGGAAATCTTTACTGAAGACTAAACCAAGGAGATAGCTTTTACATGTAACAACAGAAGATGAAGTGTGAGTTATGCAACCTTTTCCTTGTCTGTGAGATGGTCAAAATCCCCTGTAAGGCTGAAAAAATGCCTTTTGGGCACACCTATGTATCTGGACTGGTTTTTGAGGTAGGGACTTGACAGGCACAGTATCTCAGCGCCAATCTTGAGATGTAACAGCAGTGGTCAGTGCTGAGGCAGTTGTGGGGCTGCAGATGGGACTCGTCGTGTAATGCAAAGAGATTGCTGGGCTTTATTAGGCTTGCTGATGAGAGATTGTTGATGAGTCCTTTGGACGGGGAGGAATCTTCTTGCTGTGTAGGAAAACACAGAATCTTGGAACACCCCAAGTTGGAAGTAACCCATAAAGGATCACAGAGTCCAACATCAAGCAACTTCGCAGAGTTGGAGTTGGAACGTAGCGGCTCTTTTGATTACTTGTAATTTGGTCATTAGTTTTAACCCCTTTGATAAAGTGCTGCTCCATTTGAACAACTTCTCAGAGGTGGCATCTCAGGCTTCATGTTGCTCATTATCAGGTGGGAATGGCTGTCTGAGCAGGCTGGAAAATAAAGGGGGAAATGTCACTCTGAGAATTATCAGGTGTTAAAAAGAGCTCAGCTTGGGACTTGGGTGAGTGAGCATTCATGTAAAGGAACCTGCCTATTGCTCTGCCTCCTGTCTAATGCATGGAAGGCCAGGTGTGTCTGATCATAGGAAGAGAAGTCTTTGTGGTTTTTGTTTTTTTAATATTGTAACGACGAAAAAATCAGCACAGAAGTTTTGTATGACTGGCATAACCAAAGCCAAGAGCAAAATAGAGAAAGCTGCTGTTCTGTAATTAACTGGGAATTGCCTCGCTTTTCTGTGAGTTGCATGTCTGGCCAAGGGTAGCTGCGCCCTGTAAGTAAACTTGTCTGATTGGAGCCTCTACAAAATTCCTTGATTGTCTGATTTTCAGTCCTGAAAATGCAGAAGCGTTCCTGTTTCCCTCATCACTCCAACACAGTGCTTCAGTGAAGGATTTCTTTGAAAACTTCCCTGATCTCTTGGCATCCATCCCACTGCCTTCCACAGAAAGCTCTGGTGCTGCTCCCAGCTGTGACTGCCTGTCTCCTCCTCCAGTTCCCTCAGTTCACGTCATCTGGCAGCCAAACCGTAAGCAACCCTGTTCTGCAGCATCCTCAGTGCTGGGGAGTAGCAGTAGCTACTTGATGTAAATACAGTTATTGTTTTTTGGTTTTTTTTTTGTTAACTAAACAAAGTAAATCCCATTTGCACGACTGTATGACGCTGCAGGAACTGAGAGTTTATCTTCAGCTGCAGTCTCCGGGGTCAGCTCTACAGTGCCTGCTGCTGGGGTAGTGAAGGGGATTTAAAGTTTGGCTTTATCTTCTGCTCAGACTTGGTGTAATCTAACAATAAAACATCACAGAGTTTCACAGAATCACGATGGCCTGGATTGGAAGGGACCTCAAGGATCATGAATCTCCAACCTCCCTGCCATAGGCAGGGCCACCAGCCTCCCATGTAATACTAGACCAGGCTCCCACAGCCCCATCTGACCTAGCCCTGAATGCCTCCAGGGGCACAACCTCTCTGGGCAGCCTGTTCCAGCCCCTTACCACTCTCATAGTAAAGAACTTAAGTACAGGGAGTTCAGGTTCCTTTCCACATCTCTGCTTTGTGTCTGTTGCCCAGTACAGCCCCAGACAGGAAGGATATCTTGATTTATATTTAGATACAATGTGTCCTTGGTTTTCAGAGGTGCCAAATACCTGGAAGTGGACATGGTAGAACATCAGAAATCCTGCCAGAGTTCGGGTTACTTGCCTTATAACAGCAGGGCATTGGAAGTAGATGATCTTTAAGGTCCCTTCCAACCCAAGCCATTCTATGAATAAGCACCCTGATTTTATTTAAAATATAGGCGAAGCTAACCTTGGTTATAAGATTGGACAGCTTTTGTCTGAGCATCATCTCTGCTTGCGGAAGAAGGCTGTTGATAGTTGCATGAGTCTGACAACGAATTACAATTAATAAACTGAAGTTTGTAATTAAGCTGTCACCTTAATTTGTTTCTAATCTCCTTAATGCATGCAGTAGGCTGAGCTTCTTGGCTCTTCAGCCATCTGTAAAAGCCAGAAAGATCCTGGGTTGGCTCTGGCGTCGTTCCTTCCTCGGGATGCGTGACATGTGCATGCCAGGTGGCATAACTACACCTACTGCTTCTGGGAGCATTTCCATCAGTGCACTCTAAAGAACGTACTTGTTTTATAACCACGCCTTTTGTGCTTATTTTCCAAATATTTCTCTTGCATGACAGTGGAAGGCCACCAAATGTAGGTCAGCTCCTGTAGTACAAATCAAGAAACCACAGCAGCTGCATGACTTGCTGATTCACTTGTGACTTCGTTTAGGCTAAGGGGTAGGAGAGATGCACCCACTTCTCAGGCTAACTGGGATTCTCTACCTCTTTTACCTTGGCTTCCTTGTCTTGTGGACTTCCCTGAGGTGAACACTGTACCATCTTGCAAAGCACAACATAAGGCCACTTGAGTTGTGTTCAAACTTTGTGCCCATTGCTGGCGTTTATCTGCCGCGCTTTATGCTGGGTCAGCAGTCGTGCAAATCAATTTGAGAAGTCTAAAGTATTTTGAGTAATGTTTCTGTAGGGTGAGCCTAGCTCAGCTGCCAGAAATTCATGATCCAGCTGAAATTTGGAAAGACCCTTGTGGTTTTGTTTTGAGTTGAACAATTAAGGAAATTCATGAAGCTGCTTCCTTCTTAAAGCTTCTGGAAGAAAAGCAGCATCATGCTAACATTGTGGAAAATTGGTAGTTATCAGAGCTGAAAGTCATTGTGATAGTCACAGGGGAAGTTCAGGTCTGAGCTGAGCTGCTTCTGAAGGATTTGGTTGTGTGTGTATTTATTGCAAAAGTCAGGAGATGAGCGCTGTAGGATTGCCGGTACATTGAAGGCTATCAAAAGTAGCACTGTAGAGAGAAATGCCATGAAAGCAAATTTTATGCTTTTTGTCCTCTTAAACAAATGAGGGGGAAAAATAGCAGAGAACAATTTTAGTGTCATTGAACCCAAAAGTGAACAAAAAGTGATGCTGCCTTAAAGAAAGTAAAGCAGATAAGGAAGAGGATGCATGTGTTACAATTGCATGCTTCTTGTGAGAGGTTTGTGGTCAGTTTTTCCTTTCTGTTACTCTTTATGTGCTATTTATGTATATATGAGCTCTCCTGTATCTGTATCTTCTGTCCTACCCAGGGTAACTGTTGAAACGAGCAAGAGGTGGATTTTCAAATAAGCTTTTAGACAAACGTGCATATGCAGTTTGGTAGCTTGTGAAACAGTAACTTCTGATTCACCTTGTCCTGATAGATGGGGCAGATTTCTCTGTGGGAAAACCTTTGTTGTATACTTCAGTGGACGGTTTTATTTAAGGCAGAGATCACAGAATAATGACACGCAGAGATCAGCTTCAAGAATGAACATGTAACTAAGTTTGATTAGTTTTCTGTTGCACATCCGAGTCTCTGATGATTCTCAGTGCTTTTTCCTTCCCTGAACTTGTTTCAAAGAAAGTAGGAGCTCACTTGGCAACACTGAAAATATAGCACTGGGAGTCATGGAAATGCAGATCTTTAGGACTGCCATCCCGTGTCCAGACACTGCTGTAGCTTTGCATCCTCCCCGTGGTGGCACCAGCTCTTAAAAAGAATTGTCTCAGAGAACAGGAAGTGTGTCGAAGGATGCGTGTGGCCTTCACCTGCTTTCTGGCCTTGCCGAGTTAGTCATGTGCTGAAGATAACCCAGTATTCAAAGAAATAAATGCTATTCAGTGCCCTGCTGGAAATTTCAGTTCTAGCCTTTGTGTTTGAGTCAAGGCAGCAGATAATTTGTGTGTATGCAGCTGGTTTCACATGACTTTTATCTCCAGTTGCATAGCTTTTCTGCTTCTGATCAGCTGGGTTTGTTGTGGAGAGCTATAAAATGTGTGAGTCACCTGGTTTAGCTGTGGTCAGTCAGGGTAAGAGCTCCAATAATTACAGGATCATAGGGACTGTAAAAGACCTCTGGAGATCCCCCAGTCTCATCCACTGCAGGTGGGTTCCCTGCTGTAGGATGCACAGGAAATAATGCTGTCAATCAGCTGCTGCTTCCTAGAGATTTCTCTTCTGGTTTGACGCTTCTCATTGCAGAATAAAAGCATTCTGAAGATGTGTGGCTATCTGTGCCAGTAAGTGCCAGTTTAATTGCTGGGCAGGAGCCAGTGTAGCTTGGAGATTTGTTCTCATTTGCCTTGGACTGTGCACCAACATACAAATGTGTGGTGTCTGTGTGGGCACGTCTGGGTATATGTACAGAAATCGGTGTGTATGCAAACACAACCTTCCTCCAGGGAAATAGCAGACGAGGCTGTTTTTGTCTGCTATTTTGGAGTCATTACGTTGCTGTAATCTGGGAACGCTCCTCCATGCTGTACCTTTCTAACTATTGTGTTTCAGCTCTAAAGAATTAGAACAAGGCATAGCTTGCTTGTGTGATCTCCTGATGTAATTCTCAAGAACAATTCCCAAGGAATGATCACATCATCTTGGAGAATATAACAGACTTATTTTATTTTGCATTGCACAACAGTAAGATTATATGGTCTTTTCTTTTGCTGGTTAATGCTAATTAGATATAATGCTAATATCTGGAATACCTTAAACCAGATCTCCTGAACTGCACGGTCCTGGTCCAGCCCTTACAGTGGTGCTTTATTGGCATGGCTGTATTTGTTAGGGAGGTGTAATTCTGTCCTTCCCCTTTTCCTTTCCAAACATGAGATATGTAAGCTGCCAGAGCAAACTAAGCCTGTCTCCATCACTGGTTTTCTTGGAGAATAACATACGTCTATGTAAAAAGAAAAAGACAAATTCCTTTTTTTCTTTTAACAGTTTTGTGCTTGACAAAAAAATCCCTTGTGCTTCTACCATTAAAACAAAACCTCTCAAAATCACACACCAGCCCCCAAACTTCACCTAAAGAAGCTTTTTATAAAACGTGAAGACTGGTGGATATTTGAATTAGTCCTCTCCTTTAGTCTTAATTGCAAGTGAGAAATAATTAGTTATGCTCTCCTACTACTTACTTGGAGAAACAGATCATAATTAAGCCCTTACTTGGAGACGGTTCTCTCAGTTCCATTTTGATTTAATTAGGGATGCTTTAAGGGCATTTCAGCACCCAAGTAGGGTCTATTTTGTATGTATATTTTGTGTCTTGAGAAGTTGCTCACTTTGAAAGATGAATATCTGTTTTGCTTTAAGTAACCAGAATTTTCTAGCAAGTGGGCAACTAAGAGCTGTTAGGAGATTTTAAAAGCAGTCAAGTACCTCTGTGAGAAGGGTCTTTGTCAAGTTCCATTCTTGCAATTACAGTACATATCTGAGCTGCTGACATTTTCCTGAGCAATATTTTGAAAGGGAGGTTTAAGTAAAAACACTGAACTCTACTTTTTGGCTTTCTTACATACACATAACTGAGCTTTTTGAATGTCCATTAGCTGCATTTCCACCTCCAGCAATTAGGTTGGAAATGTCATTAACTTGCTTTTAAAGTAGTGCCAATGTGCAGTGGGGTTTTGCTGCTTGAATGTGTTCCTGTTTTTGCAGAAAACTTCACTCGTTAAGGTTTTGAAGAGCATTTTTCAGGTTCTGTCATGTACTTTTGTCTGTAGCTTTGGTTGCCTGCAACTACACTTAATTTGTTTGTAGGTCAGTAACCACAGGTTGCAGAACTTGGTTTGCTTTAGGAATGTTTGATGCTTTCCCACAGAAAGTGTAGGTTCACATCTGTTGATTTGTGCTCCTTAGTCTTGGAAAAGGCAGAAGTGTGGATGGCCGAGGACTGGCAGGTTCCTTTTAAGGAGCAAATGTGGGGAAACTTAAGCTGTAGTGACCTATCTGGTAAAACAAAATAACTGGTAAGCTGTATGATCTTTCCTGCTTCTGTGCCAAAACAGCAGCGATGCCAATTAAAATGCAGGCTCAGTTTTGCCCTGAAGCAGTTGCTTTGACATCATCAGGCAGTTCACTTTGAAAGTCCCTCGAGAAACTGGGATAATTTGGGGTAACAGGCAGAAATAGGCTGAGTGCTTCACTGTCCTTCTAATCTCAGCTTCCTGGATGCTCTGTATTTAAAGATGTTATTCTAAAAAGAATTTAGTTATTCAGAAGTGAAGTCATGATTAGGTCTACAAGTTGAAATCCTTTGAAGGGAGGGGCGCAAGTATTGTTTGCAATGGGTGTAGAACAGCAGGCTGTTTGGCATCTCTGCATAGCTGGAGTACAGGCTTGCTTTGTTCCCCAAAACCCATTTAGAAATGACTGTGCAGTCGAAACAAAGCCGGAATTTAAATATGCTGCTAATAATTGAAGACCACAAGTAAAGGATGAGAGAATAATCAGTGGTCCCATCCTGGAAAGAACTTGAAATACATCAGCCTTATTTTTAAGTGATATCTACTCATTATCAAATCAAGAGAAGGAATGCTGAGTGTTGGTGAGTCATGAGCACGAAAAGAAACCATGTCTGTAGGGCTTGTGTTTGTGCATTTAACTTAGATAATTGAGGGGAAAAAATAAATCCTGTCTTTAATTCTAGGTGCTAACGGTACTTAAAGTAAACAACCTGAATATCCCAGCTGGTTTGCTGAAGACATCTGCAATTCCTGGAGCTGCTGTTGTCTAAATAAGAACCTGTCCTGGTAGTACCTGGCCTTCAACCCAGAAGCATTCTCTTGGGTCCTGTATGCAAGTCCATGACAGACTGGAAACTATGGGGATTGGTAAGAATACCACTTCAAAATCAGTGGAGGCAGGAGGCTCAACAGAAGGCAAATATGAGGATGAATCCAAACATCCCACCTTTTTCACTCTGCCTGTAAGTAACATGTTCAGAACTCCATTCTCAAGCTCAGTGTGACTCAGTCAATCATGCTTTGTTCTAATTGTGTCGCATGAAACCTGACCATTCATAAGTAGTTAGTAAAAACTCTTTTCCCCCTTGTTTCTGTTTATATGTAAACATAGCCAATTATACTGTCTATAGTTATTTCCCGTGTGTGCTCCAAAGCAAGACGTGCAATTCCCCAGGCTGTTTGTGATTAGAACAATTGATGGTAATACTGCAGAACACACCGCCCCCCATGAGGAGTATACCCTATGTTCCTTGCCTGAGAGTAGCAGGCAGCAGTAAAGAAACAGCTGCTGATCACCTTTTACTTAATTAGGTTTTCATTACGTCCTTCATGTCTAGGCTTCAAAGTGCTCTGTGTGATGCCTTTCAAATTTGTGTGTTCCTAGACATGCTGCTAGAGAAATAACTGCTTCTTATGTGTGTTACCTTTTCTGACAGAATGTCAGAGGCACTTGTTAAGTGCAAGCCGGGGGGAGATGGCTGATGTGAGCTTTTGTTGCAGAGAAAATCTTTATTTTAGCACTTCTTTGTTTTGCTCTGTTTTGTTTTTAAGGTTGTGATTAATGGTGGAGCAACATCAAGTGGTGATCAGGATACAGAAGACACAGAGTTGATGGCCATCTATACTACAGAAAATGGCATAGCAGAAAAGGTATTTGGTTGTTTCCTTCTATACAAGAACTCATTCTTGATTGTTTAGTGCTGTTATTTGCTCACAGTACTTTTCCTTGGCTGTGAGATTTTCTTTCTCTAATAGAATTTGCTGATTTGCAGATCCAGATGGGGTCTGGGGGAGTTTTGACCTCATGATTCTTCTGGTCACAGGTTTCAGTTGCAGAAGTTGGAGAATGACTCAGCATGTGTTAGGAGCAGTTAATATGCTGTGACCTGCTGCCTAATTTCATCGTAGGCGGCTTTTGCATCTCTTCATTTCCGTTGGCCTTTTTATGTGATTTCTTTGCTAAGATTCTTTTCTTTTGTTCTTTAGTTCTTAATTTTTCCAGTGTTTAGTCAAACTAGTGGTGTTGAGGACCTTTGAAAGTGGGATCTTTTCCAGTTTCTTCCAAGCTCCAACCTAATGGACTTAATTTTCTAATCGTTCTCATAAGCTGGGAACTTCTTATTATTTCGTGACAGCTTTTATGAGTGAAGATCGGGTCATTTGTAAAGACCCTTGAAGATTTTTACCTTAGGACAGCTGTGTTTGTCTCTTTCCTATTTGGAGACCAGTTTGGTTGTGACTTTTCAGCTTTTTTCTTCCATTCTATCGCTTTTCAATTCTGTTTAATAATAATCTTGCAAGCAGAGACAGTATGAATCATCTGAACTTCTGTTTAGAGGAAGAAGATTACAGGAAATAAGAAAAGCACTTTTTTCTCAAGTGTTTATTATCTAATTGACTCTTTGGTTAAGCATTATTTCAGAGAAGCCTCAGTTTGGCAGTTTTTTGGGGTTTTTTTACTGTCTAAATTGAAACAAGAGGAAAAACTCCTTTGGGTCCTTATGAGTGCATCTTGACATTTGTTTATCTGAACCTTAGCTTCTTCTAGGACAAGGATGATCTCAAATATTATAGTTAGTTTTCGAGCTCAGACATCAAAATTCACTTTAAAACATACCCTAGGCAGATGGTTGTGATGCAGGTCTTGTGGTGTTACATTTTGGAAGAATGTATGAATGCTGCAGCGTGCTTTGTGTGTGGTGTCTTACATGTGTTTTGTATGCAGAAATTTGTCTCATACACATTTCTGTTACCATCTTGATCATGCTGAAATTATAATGGTCACAGCCTGACAGCTCTTCCCTTCTTTGCAGTTCCTCAGCTTTCTCTTTGTCCTTCCCAGTTATATACTTCATAACAGAGTCTTCATGTCTTCATCTTGCATGATTATTTTTTCCTTGATTTTTTTTTTTGTTTGTTTCTACGTTATTTCCCAACATTTTTGCTCTGCCTTTCTGTCTCATTCTTTTTCATGTGCATAACTATTCGGTGTTTGTTTTTTTCCAATTTGTGTTGTCCCACTTGTGGGCAGTTAAAAATTTTAAAAATGAATTCATCTCTGATGAATATCTCATTCAAAAAGGTTCAGCTTATTCCTGGCAATTCCCTAAAGCATAATATTATGGCACATTTGGCAAGCACCAGCATGTAGTCAGTGTATGAAACCAGCAGGCGCATGCTTGAGATATGAAATGGCCAGTGACTACCTAGTGACTTATCACCTGGGTAGCCACACCTCGCCCTAATTGTTTGGTCTTGATGTCTCTGATGTCCAGTCCCTTTAACTATTACCACTGAAGTTCTGATCAAGTTGAAAGCTTTCTTGTTCAAAGCAGAGTAAATCTGGATTTTGGAAGAGTGGAGGAGTATTCTGAATGCTTTCTGTGCCATCACTTTGCTGTTTGGGAAGGACACTGCTATGATACTTCTTCAGTGTGAGAAAAGTTCAGTTGTAGGAGACCTACGAAGTCATCAGTGACTGCCTGAGTGTTTCAGGGCAAAGCAAAAGTTAAAGCATATTATTGACAGCATTGACCAAATGCTTCTTGTACACAAGCATGGGGCATCAGCTGACTCTCTAAGAAGCCTGTTCCAGTTTTTGGATCACACTCACAGTAAGGGAATTTTTCTTTATCTGTACTTTGAACATCCCCTGATGCAGACTTGTGCTGTTCCCATATGCTTTACTGATTACCAGGGAGAAGAGGCTGGCACCTCCTTGTTTCCCTTCTTTGGGATGTTGTAGAGAGCAATGAGATCGATCACCTCTGAGACTTTTCTAAACTAGGCAACCACTCATCACAGAACATGCCCTCTGGTCCTTTTATCAGTTTATTGCTCTCCTCCGGCCGCGTTCAGGGACTTAACATCCTTTCTATGTTGTGGAGTGCAGAACTGACACAGTACTCAAGGTGAGACTGCACCAATGTCAAATACAGCAGGAGAATCATCTCCTTGGACCAGTTGGCCATGCTGTGTTTAATTCTCTGTTAGTAGATGACTATAAAGTTGGCTAACTCTAATCAGCAGGGATCTTCCCAGGCTCCCAGCACCTTTGGTAAATTGTTCAGAGTGATCATCAGGTGTAACGTCTGCTAATTCCTTCGGCGCTCTGGAGTGGATCCTGTCAGAATCCATGGACTTCAGACCATGGAGCTGATTAAAATGATTTTGTTACAGTTTTGGTGACCACAAATAGAAAGTTGCTGAGAGTCCCAGTAATGATCCTCCAGCTTGGAGGACTGGGCAGCCCGAGCTCTGTCATTAATATTAAAAAACAGAGACATTACATTCTTCTGTCTTTTCCTCATTTTCACTTGTTGGGTGAATGGCTTCCCCAGGCATAAATCCGGTGTTTTTCCATTGACCTTCCCTTGCTGTTGACATACTTGAAGCCTTTTTTTTTGTTGTCTGACAGCACAATGACCACTATCAACTTAGGTTGAACTTCAGCTTTTCTTCCTGCAGGTGCAAACTGCAGCTCTGTAATCATTCCTTGAAACCTGACCCTGTTTCCAGGGATCATATCTTTTTGCCCTTGTTCCAGGAGGAGTTCCCTTTTCAGCCAGGCTGGTCTTCTGCCCTGCTTGCGTAACTTGGAGTGCAGTCGGATTGCCTGCTTCTGGGCTTTTAAAGATGGTTATTGGAAATCAACCAGCTCTCATGGATTCCCAGGATACTCTGCTAATGTGCTTTTGTTAGAAGAGCTAGTAAGTTTGCTCTCAAGAGCTTAAAGTTGTTTCCAATTGTCAGTGAGTCTGAAGAGCTTTATGCAAACCAGTTGGCTTGTTTCTAAGCCAAGTGCCCACTGAACCTTTTCTTCTTTGCAGACAAACGTAGGCAGAAATGTAATCAAAAATGAAAAGCTCTAAAAAGACTAGTAAGCTTGAAGGATATGTCATGGTCTCACAGGTAGATACAGGTCATTGTTTCTGATATCATTTGCCCTAAGAAGAAGGGAAACGTTCTGTTGAGTAGATGGGCAGTTGGCAAAGTAAGGGATTGTACTAGATAGAACCTCATCAGTCATTTGAGGAAAAATGTGATTGCCTCTTGGTGGGCTTCAGCAAGTTATTGCTGATGTGATCTGTGAAACAGAGTTTTCTGCTGGTTCTTCTCTATTCTGACCTCATGGGTGGATTTTATAACAGTTCTTGCTCTTCCTTCATGGCCTGTGCCTCTTTGAAAGTGTGTGTGACAGTCTTTTTGTAGAATAAATTACAGCACCTCTGGTTAGCAGAGTTCTCAGGTGGTGCATGTAGTGCAGTGAAGCAGAGGGGAGGGGAAGCAATTATACACACAAGAATATTTGTGCACGTGTACATGTATTTATTAGGGAATGCTTCACTGTGCTGCTTTATAACGACAGAAGAGTATCACAGATCTTCTCCGGGTGAATCTGACATTTCTCAGTGACTTTTATTAGCTTCCAAATCTTTCTGCATATCTTTGTGGCTCAGCCTCTTTGTGCTGTACCTTGGATTTATGCACACTTAGGTTGCCGTGGGATATACGCGTCTTTTCGAAGTTCCTGTAAGAGCAGAGGCACGCACAGGTTTACAGCTGCTCAGTGCTCTCCCTTCAGCATGAGGTAAAGCGCTGAAACTCAACTTCATAACTTTTTTTTATTATAATTTTTTAGAGAATTCAGTCGAAAGAGCAATCTTTCACTTTTTGGTCAATGAAAAATGGCATTGATGCTGCAAGCTGGTAAATTAACAGTTGTACTTATTGATCTGTTCAAGAGCTACGCCTTTAATCCTAGCGAGCAGAATGCCTGGTGCGTAAGACTGCTTATGTCTTTTGAAATCAGAGTTTTCCTATTTCATATTCTGCTGTAATAACCTTAGTCTTTCCTTAGCAATATGATCGTTTATACTCTCTGAATTTGAATTGATGTAATTACCCAGTGCTAGATAAAAGGGAAATGCCATAGGTCCATTTGGCTTCCCTGACCTTGTAGGTGATAAAGTGGAGATTATCTAAGAGTGATCTGTGTATGTGTTGTGATTTTGAAGAAGTAAAGGCCATATGAAGCGAAGTCACAAGTCTGGCAAAAGTGCTGGCCTGTTCTGTAAGGCTGCTTCACGTGAGATCAAGTGTGGATTAGGTCAGAACAGTAGTTACATAATGTGGCTTTTGGATAGCTGAGCTAAAATGATGAAATCTGATATTTCCTTCTACTTTTGTTGTTGGTTCTTAATGCTCTGAAGTGTTTGCATTTTGATTCTCAGGAATTGCAAAGCAGAGAGTTACAAACAATTCCACTTAGTTGTAAACAAGAGGTGGCTGAATCTTGTTTTAATGGAATATATGTGGGGATTTTAGAGCCTGGGTAGGTTTGATCCATGTTCTGTTAGCTGTGTATGAGAGCCCGTGGGAGGGCCGGCCCCAGTGTGGTCTCACTTAAATTCCTGTAGGTTTGCATACAAATTGACTGTATCATATATGTATTCAGTTAAAAAAATAGGATTTTTTCATGTATTCCTGAATGTGGGATGGGGAAAAGAAAGTTATGGCTAAAAAATGGTTAACTGAGATTCAAACTGGGTAAGAGTTAAGCTGGGAAGCAGCTTCCATGCTACACTAATGAGGAACTTCCTTGCCTGTGATTTAGGCCTCTTATGCAAAGGTGGCTGTTTGTCTTTGCAGATAGCCACTGTTGATTCTTTTTCTTAGTTCCAATTCTCCATTTTTCTTTTTTTTTAAACATATAGTATTTTGGGACATTGTGTGCCTGCCAGATTGGTCGTACCATAAATGAACTGTTGTGGTATTATAAATAAACAGGAAATGGTTTATACACGTGATTTGTTCAGTGCAGTTCCTGTAGCCAGAGTTGAAGATGAGCCCATCATCAAAGGTAGAAGGTTTCTGCAAATGCAACATACAGATGTTGCTTGGGATTATTACAGCAGACTTGCAGCATTTGGGAATTGCCTGATAGTTCAAATTCAGATTATTCCTATGTAATATTAACCTGTGTTGTGTTTTGTGTCCTCCTCCACCTTTCTACCCTCCCCCATTTGATAGAGTTCTTTGGCAGAGACACTGGACAGCACTGGCAGTTTAGATGCTCAGAGAACTGATATGATTTACACTATTGAGGATGTTCCTCCGTGGTATCTCTGCATATTTTTGGGGTTACAGGTATGTTTCAAAGCAGCTATTCTTTTTTCCTCTGGGATTTTTTTAGCACTTTCTGTGTATGTGATAATTTGATTCTTCCCACACTCTCACACATTTGAAAAGCTGTTAAGATAGTTTCTTCTGAAGTTGATCACATAGTAAGTTTACTATATTAATAATGACCTATATTATTGCTGGCTTAGTTATTAGTGAGATTCACTTAAATATTTATTCTAAGCTGTTGTTAGGTAGGAAGTAAGTTAGCAAATAAATTTCAGAAACTGACATTTCATACCTCTAGAGTTAATGATGATGGGAGATAATTGTTTACTGCTGAAAGCTTGAATATTAACCTGATACTGTAGTGGTTTCTGTTCTGCAAATTTGATAGCACCATCCTGTAGTAATTACCTGCAGACTTAGCAATAAGCAGGGTGAGCAAATTCTGTCGCTGCTCTCGGATAGAATGTGTGCATCTTGCAGATGTGATTGTAGTGGTGAGCTGGACCATACTTCTAGCCCAGCCACTCGCTTATTTGAAGAACAGCTCTTTTCATCTCACTTCCTTCTTGAATGGTAATAAAATCTATCCCACAGGAATGCTGAGAATTTGTTAATATCTGTAAAGTATGTTGAGATCTCCAAACAAATACATTCCAAAGCATCTCTTTTACTTCTGCCTTTTCTTCAAAGGCAGGCAGTTCTGAAAGGATTATTGTTGAATGTGGTGACACCTATATTTATTTGTTTGCTTAACGTTTTTAGATTGGGAAGGAATTAATGAGTACCTATTTTCTGATACTTGGGAACTTATTTGCATCCTAGTCTATATGTGCTTTAAATTCATTTGTAAGCTATTGGTTTTTCACATGGTTGAAAATGAATGAAGTTGTTTATCTGCTTTTCTGAGTTGAAAGCTGTTTTCAGCAGTTATCTAAATACTTCCTCATCAAGAATAGTAGCTGTGCAACTATGTAAATATATTAGTGATCATTAGCAGTGAGCTAGTGGTAGCTTAACATGGAAGCAAATACTTGAAGAAATGCTTTGGAACCAAGAAATGAGTCATTTGATAAATAATGCAAAAGCAAAAATGTCCTGTGGAAAAGAAAAAAACGGTCATAAACTAAAAAATAAAAAATAAAAAAGTCTGATGTATTAACACATATTTTGTTGTTGTTCACAGCACTATTTAACATGTTTCAGTGGAACTATAGCAGTTCCCTTTTTGCTAGCTGATGCCATGTGTGTTGGATTTGACCAGTGGGCCACCAGCCAGTTGATTGGGACCATTTTCTTCTGTGTGGGCATCACTACATTGTTACAAACAACTTTTGGATGCAGGTGAGGTTTGGGACTTGTTTCCAGTTGTGGAGATGATGATTATAAGGTTTTCCAGGGTGTAGGTAGAGATCCAAGAAGCAGTCTTTTTTCCAAAGGAGAAACACTAAATATGAGATAACTGTCCCCTATTCACAAACTGCTTATTAAAATCTTTGGGAAACTTATCCTAATTAAAGATGAATCTGAAATCAGAAAATATGTTTCATGGGTAAGAAAATCCAGCATGTGGAAAAGGAATAAAAAAGAGAAATCTTTGAGAATAGAAGGTAGAAGTGTTCTTGAGGAGAAGGAAAAATTCACACATCTTTGTAAAGAAGAATTAATTCTGATGTTTTCCTTGGGTTTTTTAATGTTTTCCTCATGTTTGGAAAGATTTATCTTAGAAATAGAATCTTTGGGTGGAAAAGTTATCTCAGTGAGGTGCAGAAGTAAAGTGTGTTGTATATTGAGATCAGCTCTTATCCAATGCTTTTTCAAGTATTTCAGCTTTTCTAATATAATCTTCAGTGATGTTTTAGTTTGAGAAGATACATTGCTTACATACTTGCTTGTCTTTTGACTTTGAAAAGGAGTCTTTGCTTTGTTTTTATTACATTTTGTTAAATGTAGAAAATCTGTATTTTTTAATGAAGAGTTCGTTCCAATGACAGAGCAGTATAATTGAAATGGTTGAAAGAGAACAGTTTCTTTCCCCAGTGTATTTTCTTTATGTCAAAACTAATCATATTTTCTGCCTGATTGGCTCTTTGTGCTTCTAAGTTAGCTCGCTTTAGCTGTAATCATAAATTCTCAAGTACCACATCTGAAAGGAAGCAGAGGAGCAGTGTTCAGTGCCTTTTGGTATTCTGAACCTGATCAACCTCTCTTATATTAGGGATGTTTTTTCCCACTCCAATCTGTGCTTTATGTAGGAAATGAAGAGATCATTGACCTAATTAGGAGATAAGGTCTTCTGTTTTTCATCTTTGAGTGTCTGCTTCCTGGGCTTATTGAAGTTGAAAATCTCTTTCTGGACAAATGCAGAGTTGTGAATGGATATTAATGCAGAAGGGAGCTTGGTTCTCCTGTATACCTAATGGGTTTCTTCTTCTGCCTCGAATTTATCAGAAGAACCTTACTTTTTATATTTCCAGAGACTGGTATGTCTTCACAGATCTCAAACTTGTCACCTTTCTTTTTTTCCCCTAACTAATCTTGGGCTTCATGTCTTTATTACTTGCTATAGAAAGATTTGTAGCTCTTTCAAAAATAGGTGTGGTTCCATCAGTTTGAAATGCTCTGTTTCTCCCGTTTAATGCAGTGTTTGCCCTCTGTGGTTTTCCTTTTCAGTGCCCTTTTCACTTGCCCTGCTAAAGATGTATTTATAAACTAAGAGGTAATTGTGTTTGGGTCTTCTATTTGAGAAGAAAATTCCAGTGGCTGAATGTTTTGTAATGATTTAACATGTGATTCTGGTTTTATGTAAGGGTGGGGCTGAGATAAAGCAGCAACGTTCACTAAATGAGATTTTCAAGTATTTATTGGCAAGCATGACAGTTGTAAAGTATTTCAGCAAATAAAGTCAGCATGGTTTCAGAAGAACAAATTCTGTGGTTTGAAGGTTCATTTGGCTCCATTATGAGGGAGAGTTGTGGTCAGTCTGGTACCCATACTAGATTTTAGGAATTCAAGCTATTTATTGGATTTCCTAAAAAACCAAAAGATTTTGCAAGGATTCAGAGCAGTTAATATGACTGAAACAATCACATACAGCTTTAATATCTAAACATTTTAGGCTTATTGCTGTGCTCATCACTATATTGTCTAAGCATTCCTACACCTGTGTGAAAGCTTGGTATAATGAAGAAGCTTCCAAATGACTTCAACTTCATAAATAGCTCCATCTTCACAAGTTGCTGCTGCCAAAATTGAGCAACTCAACAATGTAGCCATGATATTCCAATAGCAGGCTGGTGGTACTTAGCTAGTAATGAATGCCTGAATTAGCAATGGGAAGCCTTATTTCATCACGTTCCAAACTACAACTGTCTCTCCAGAAAGATACTAATTGTGGCTGGCTGCTTTTGGGTGGTGTTTTAAAGAAATGATAGAGGGAGGTAGGAACTGGTTTTTTCCGCTTAGACAAAAGCTCAGCATTTTGAGCTCACTCACCCTTCTGGTAAATGTTTTTGGATTAACCATCTTTCATGATGATTGAGCAGATAGCTTAGCAGGACTTGCTAAGACCATATAATGCAATATGTAATTTTATCCAGGTGAATAGTCTAGGTCTACAAAGAGAATTTGGGTAGAGTAAAAATACCAGCATGTTTTTAAAAGCACCAGGTGGTCCCAGTTTTCAGCTGAAGTTAAGAATAGGCTGGCTAAAGATGATGGAAGAATCTGTGCCATGTGAATATTTGGGTGAAGAATGGGCTCACTGGCCAGGCTCAGAGTCATGATGATGAATGGAATTAATCCAGTTGGTGGTCGGTCACCAGTGGTGTTCCCCATGATTTGTTTCTGGGGCTCAGTCTAATTAATGTTTTTATCAGTGGTCTGGATGAAGGGATCATCAAGTGCACCCTCTGTAAGTTTGTGACCATACCAAGTTGGTGGGACAGTTGGTCTGCTTGAGGATAGGAAGGTTCTACAGAAGGTTCCCAATGGGCCAGATCAGTGGGCTGTGTCCATTTTATGGCATTCAGCAAGGCCCGGTTCTGGGCTCTGTGTTTGAGAAAGACAAGGAACTACTAGAAAGAATCCAGCAGAGGGCTCCAAAGATGATTAAGGGCCTGAAGCACCTCTGTTATGAGGAAAGATTGAGAGACCTGGAACTGCTTAGCTTGGAGGAGACTGAGAGGGGATCTTATCAATGTTCACAAATATCTAAAGGGTGTGGATGTCAAGAGGATGGGAGCAGGCTCTCTACAGCTATCTGGAAAAGGAGGTTGTAGAGGGATGGATGTTGGTCTAATTCCTCAAGTGACAAGTGGTAGCACACAAGGAAGTGGTCTCAGTTTGTGCCAGAGGGCGGCTAGACTGGATATCAGGAAGAATTTCTTCACAAAAAGGGTGGTTAGGCTTGGAGCAGGCTGCCTGGGGAAGTGGTGGGTTGCCATCCCTGCGGCTATTTGAGACGTGGCATTAAGAAATGTGGTTGGTGGTGGGACTCATTAGGTAGAGTTGAGGATTGGACGTGATGATCTTGAAGGTCTTTTGCAAGCTTAATTATTTTATTATTGTGTGGTTTTATTATCTTTGAAAGGATAATTCTCAGTCTGAATGCCCACAGCAATTTGTGTCCTGTAAGTGTGCCACCAGTGAAGGTTGTGCAAGGTTTCCAGAGGGTGTTTTATGTCATAGAAAACTCACAACCCAGACTTGTCTCAGTGTGACTGACTTCATCACTGGAGAATGTTCTTGCAAAGTGCGTTTACAAAATCATTATGCAGGGACAGAGTACTGTGTAGGTGGGACAGAGGAGTAACAGCTTGTTAAGAGGTATTACATGTTATGCCATGGGCACCAGCTTGCTCAGTTTGCCCAATGAACCTTGAAAAATGAGGTGAATCATTCACTCATAGCTGCTGCTGTTTCTTCCCCAAAGCTTTGTTTTTTGCTAGAGAAAGGTAAAAGGGAATTGTGTGCAGGTCAGTTGTCCTCAAGTGGCTCATGTATTTCATAATGAGTGACTTTCAAACTCAACTCTTGAAGTTCTCAGCAGATAGGTCAACTTGCTAGATTGCTCATGGCTCAAGCTCCTTTCTGTAATAAACAGGTCATCTGTTCTGACTTCCTGCCTGTGAACTTTTACAACTGCTGTTAGTAACATGTTTCTGTTTTGAACTTTCCTCTGTTAAGCAGGTTGTTTTTTTTTTTCCTCCTTGTACCCTTTTGATCGTAATCTGGATCTGCTACAGTCAGTTCTTTTTCCTTTACTAATACTTGTACTGGCATCAAGGCACTTGACTGTGACCATAAAACAGCCATAAATGCAGTTCAGTTCCTAGTGCTGCATGTGCAACTGTTTCACGTGTTATGTTTGAGATCTGCTATTAAAGAGTTACAGTCCATTGGTATTTATAGAACATGTCAAAGTGCATCTTCTTTGTAGTTAAGTAACATCTGAATATTTGTAATGCTATGCATGCTACCGTACACTCAATAAATACATAGTTGGTGCTGGTGGATGCTCTTCAGACATTAAACCTTTTGGGAAGTGTAAACACCACTGCTAAGAATGTCATCTTGAAATTCTTGCAACATTTGTATTTATTGTTAGTGGCCACCTGGTACATCTAATCAGCACTTAGCAGCCTAATTGTTGTTTATACATATACTTAAAGATGAATCTGCGAATGACTCCATTTTAAGTCATGCAGTGGGAAGGTACTGAGTACGCAGACTGCTTACCTCTGTCAGAAGGCTCTTTAATGTGGTGAGACCGTGAAAGCTGAGTGTTCAGCACCCTGACTGGTGCTTACATCACAGCATGCATCCTCATCCTTGTTGTGATACTGAGTCAAAAACTTAAAGCAACATCTGGTACCTGCAGTCAGCATCCATTAATTATCTGTTACAGGCATCTTGTTGACTTCACATACGTAGCATCTTTTGTTAGGGCTTTCTTTTGGTGGTGTCTTAGCATTTCTATGTTCTTTTTAATAAGAAATTCTCATATTTCCCATTTGTAGCAGCCATCTGATACAGGATGGTTTTGAGGATGAATAAGCACCTAACTGCAATTGATACCTTGACACAATGCCATGACATGGAGTAGCATTAGCATCTCTTCTTTCACTTTCCACCAGGTTACCCTTGTTCCAGGCGAGTGCTTTTGCATTCTTAGCACCCGCTAGAGCAATACTCTCCCTGGAGAAGTGGAAATGTAATAATACAGGTAATTGTCATTTATGCTTGTTCTCATTTAAGTGGCAAATGACCCAGATGTCATATAGAGCAACTGCTGATCCTTTTGGTATGGAAACTGCAAGTAATGAGCAGGGGATATAGAAAATGAACTCCTTTTACAAGGTTAAAACCTTGCTTTAGAAGATTTCTAAAAGTGCCCCTGTGGATTTCTGGCCTTCATTCCTTTATGTCCATGTCTAATCTACTTGTTTTATAAGTGAATTGAATGGAAGTTGCAAAATTTAAGAGAGCCATTAAGGCCTTGTTAGAAAACTTCTGTTTGCTAGGGTTAGCATCCAATTGTAATTTCTGATTTGATCACACGTATAAATCCTTTGATATTGAGATTCAGCTACTGGGAAAGAGCACATGGGTTTCAGTGCTTACCATGTAAAGGCAAACTGTGCTGTATTTCAGTTCTCATACCTGTGTCAGATACTTCCAGATGACAAAATGTACCGCAGTCCTGATACATACCTGGTTGTGAGAAAATACTGGCCAATAGATAACATTTGATTGCCAAAGCAATTTTTCCACTATTTGAGCTTTTCAGAAAGAAGCTTGGCTCTTGAAAGGAAGAGCATCTTGCTCTTAAACCTTTTAACCTTCAGATATTGTTAGATGGGGCTATTGCCATGGAGTCAGTTCATTGTTCAGCGAGTGACCTAAACTGGCTAACAACAAACATTGGGGTGCTTCCTCGATTCCCAGCAATGGAGTAATTCTCCATTCATTTGCTTATTTGAGTGGGAAAAGTCTTTAAAAAACCTTCATTTCTGAAAATGACAATTATTTTTTTTCCTACTTCGGTACATTGGGTAAAATTAGTGGGTTAGCCCTTGGGAAATGCTTACACATTATTACAATATTTATAGCATTGCAGAATTTTTTTTAATGTAAATCAAAGTTCTTTTGTTAAGCTGTGTCTAAGGGAATTTTTTTTATTAAACGATGGCAAACAAACTGAGGAATAAATATCTGTGTTTTGTCTTTTCTTCTTTTGGTAAGATATAACAGTTACAAATGGAACAACGGAACTGCTTCATACTGAGCACATCTGGTATCCCAGAATACGAGAGGTAATGTAGGAGTAGCCTTTTGCAGTTAATCTGTCTGATTTCAGTTAAGTTTCTCATTTAACCATCTGTGTGTTCTCATCGTTATGTTGCTGATTTCTTCTTTCACTGTAATTTCATTTGAATAATCCCTTTACTCATTCTATGGAAGTCTTCAATTTTTTTTTCAACTTGTTCATTGCTGAACAGCAAATATGATGAGTTAGTTGTCACATTCCAAAATATATGCAGTAAAATGCACAAGTGAGATGAATACTGTTCTTGTAACAATTGCAATTTGCACTCACCAGTAGCAGCTCAGCAAACCATCAGCTGCTAGCAGACCACTTGCCTGCTCACTCTAGTCAGTAGGCTGTCCTGTGGAAGGTAAAATGCAGTTAGCAAATGTGTTCATCTCCAGGTGTTTGAAGTTGGAGACTTCTGATAAGCCCTGGATTCTCCCAAAAGATTTGCTGAAGTATATCAAACTCCTCCACTTGCAGCATTGCAGTCTGAACCTCATCATTCACTGCAGAGCCCACAGTGAGGGTTGTGCCCAGGCATCCCACTACAGTGGTAGATAGCGTACTCCAAATCAAGGCGTGTGTCATGGAATTTATCTCCCATCCCGTTGCTTTGGGCTGCAAACTCTTTCTTAATTAAAAACAACCCCTCTCTCTTCCCCATGTTCAAACCATAGCTACATCCTGCCAAGAGCCCTGCAGCCAAGAGGGCTGACAGTCTCCTGAGACCACAACGCTGCTCTATACCAGCTTCTAAGGAGCACTTGTGAACAATGCAGCATACACTGCCCCTAGGAGCTAGGAGCATCACCTCCGTGGCGCCACCAACCCTTGCCGGCTCGATCTGAGAGCTTAAAGGTTAGCCTGGAACCCAGGTCTCCTGTCTGACAGTGTGATGTGCTATCCACACAGCTACCAGACTGGCCCACTGGTCTGTTGTGTAATAGTTTTGTGGAGAAAAACCATAAGTGTTATGCTTAAGCAATAAGTCACTTAAACCTAATGAGCTGTTTTATGACAAAAAAAAAATAAAAAAAATGCTGAGTTCTTTGTCACTGAATTCTTTGAACTGCAGTTTGTAATCCAGAGCAGAAAAATAAATGTTTTGGCTTTTAAGATGCAACTAAACTGTCTCCTTCCCATTCTTGTGTGTTCAGATCCAAGGTGCTATTATCATGTCCTCACTGATAGAAGTGGTGATTGGTTTGCTTGGCCTTCCTGGTGCCCTGCTGCGATACATTGGACCTCTGACCATCACACCAACTGTTGCTCTCATCGGCCTCTCTGGTTTCCAAGCAGCTGGAGAAAGAGCAGGCAAACACTGGGGTATCGCTATGTTGTAAGTACTCAGGGTGTTTCTGATGTAGACCAGTGAGTCCCAGCTGGTAAGTCATCACGGAGGTGTTCTGGAGTGCCAGTGAGAAACCTGAGTCTGCTTGGCTGCCAGAGGTAGCATGGCAGTGCTCCCAGCTTGGAGAAGCAGAACGTGCAGGAGTCTGGGTGGGATCAGCAAGCAATTAGGGAAGAAAAACCACAGCAACTGAGGGAGAGGAGGAAGGAGAGGAGGCTGACAGTGAGGTGTAGAAAGCAGAATATTATGAAATGATAGTTTGTTCATTAATTTAGTGCAGACTTAAAAGCAATTCTGCAGAACATCAGAGGGGACTAGTGGACAACTTGTATTTCTTTTTTAATGATGCTTTTGCACGTTTCTTATTTGGCAAAAGCAAGCAAATGGCTTTGGTAGTAGTTGTCCATTTCTGATTTTTGCTCTTTTATTTCCGCATACCCCCAGAAAATGTATATGATGCCAGAATACGTATTTCCATGAATGCCAGTTGCTGAGGAAACAGATTGGACTTTTAGGATGAATATGATTTCTTTTTCTACACGGCTGCTCTTTTTCTTTTTTTTTCTTTTTTCCTTTCTTGCTATTACAACCTACCTCTACTTTTCTATCTTAATTTTCATTCCATGGAAACTCAGTTGCTTCAGTGAATACTATTTCAATCTCATGGTGAATTTGGAACTTATCTATTTCAGAGATAAAATTAAAAAGAATGTGACAGTATTGGAGGACAGCTGTGGTAGCTTCAGTGTATTTTGTATTCTTTTCTGAATTACAAGAATTCTTTCAGTTACTCAAGTGTAAGTAGGCTGACTGCTGTTCAGCAGGCAGAAATACTTGGAGAGCAACTTTCAGGCCATGCTGTGCATATTTCTGGAGGTAGAGATGCCAGGGAAACAAACAAAATGTGATTAGAAGTACAAAAGGGGATAGCTGGGAAAAATGAGATGAAGCGAAGACAAAAGTTTCCTGTGAGACACTGTTGATAAGCAGCCAAATTGGGATGGAAACCACAGTCTAAGGAGCATGAAATTGGCTGAAGCAGTTGAAATATCCAGTGTATAGTGACCAGCTTTGAACTGGCTCTGAAAGTGGAAGGAATGACTTGATGCGATCAGAGTGTGATCTGACACATCTGTTAGCACAATACTTTGACCAAGTAAAGTATTCTGTAAATACTGCTTATGATTAAAAGGGCTTTTAATTCATTATCTACAATGTTAGCATTATGGATATTTTTGTAATTCTGTTATGTTAAGCAGCTGATCCAAAGGAACATTTATTTTCCTGCAAAACAAATTCTGTGCTAGTTGGGACTGATGTTGTATCAATCACATAGACCTTTGAGTTGGACATGGAAACCCATAATGACAGTTGACATTTTGCAAATGAAAAAAATAGATCCATTTAGGAACAGGTTTAAATACTGCTCAGTCAATAAGTATTTCTGGCTTCAGTCATTCAAAATGTGTGCTAGAGAGCTGGAAATAACTCCGTGGTCATCTAGTGCCACTCAAAAGTAACTTGATTTCTACAAGATATGGCACTGAAAATGGTCTTGCCTGTTCTGATGGGATAAAATGACTACATCACTATCGAGCACAATAGGATAATGTTTGTGTAAAAGCTGTTTGCCTTCGTTAGCTGCAGATGTGATTTGACAGGATTTTCAGTCTCCTGAGTGATTTTGTTACTCTTGTTCTGTAGGTTACAGTCTGAAATAATTGAATGATAAAATACAGCCCATCTCTAAAAGGGGAAAGTATTCCTGAATTTGTCTCAGCTCGTGAAGAAGAGTTCAGTTTTTAGCTCTTGTCTCTGTGTCCTGCTTAGCCTCATGCCATGCAATGCATGGGTCCTCCTCACTATCTTAAATAATGCAGACTTTTTTTTTTTTTACACAAAAAAATCCTGGTAGCTGTCTATCCTCAGGGCTGACATGCTGTTAGGGAGTGGAGTCCATCATCTTTCTGTAATGGACTTCTGGAGGAATGCCAAAGCATTTCCTGAACGCAAGGGAAAAGGTGTCTTTATCATTTGACTTCAGTCATGGGGAAAGGCTGTAAATGATGCCCTTGTGGTGCAGAGCTCTTTGTTCCTGGAGATTGAGGGAGAAAATGAAGCTCTGTTCTGTTTCATGCAAGCTGAAACTGATCCTGGATAGGAAAGGGAGGGATGCTTAAATTCCGTCTTCTTTTTTTCCCCTTAATAAATCTGATGAAAACATAAGCTCAGATTGCAGGAAAGCTTTGCTCCTTCAGACAGCTTGACTCTTTCTGTAGCCTTTTTACAGCACAGTGCTTTTTGGTTATTTCAGAATTGATCAACTTCTCTTTCCTTTTTATTTTACATTGCAGTGGATACTTATTTTAGCTGTTATTTTTAACATATGCAGGAGCTTAGCAATTTGTCAACAGGGAAATGCATAACACTTAGGGCATCTAAAAACTGTAATGAACTAGGGTACTGCTGACCTGAAATTGGCTGGGATCTTGGTTTTTGGGCTCTATTCTGTTAGTGTTACAGCTAGAGTCACGTCATAGAATTATACTCTAGTAACATATGCAGCAAACATTGGGGTTCTTAAGAATTGAATGCAAATGATGTCGCTTGGGATTATGCAGAATAATTATTTATTTAAAACAAATTCTCTCATTTTCTTTTGTCTCTCTCTGAGTTTAAAATGTACACTTCTATTTGAAGTCTGAGCAGCCTGAAAGATTATCAGGTTTGCGCTGAGAAAGATTTTAAAAAGATGGTGCTAATGACATATCTCTCTTGTCCTATCCTCCTTTCCTTGTTGTTCCTTCTCAGGACTATTTTCCTCGTGTTGCTGTTTTCTCAGTATGCCAGAAATGTCAAATTTCCCTTACCCATTTACAAATCAAAAAAAGGATGGACAGCATATAGACTGCAGCTTTTTAAGATGTTCCCTGTAAGTAGCTGAATTTATTCTTCAGTGGGCAAAAGTGACCCTAATTTAATGTTTGGGGGCTTTTTTGCTTGATTTTGATTTTTCTTAGTAGTACAGTAGATGGCAGAGGTGAGATAAAAGCTTGAATGTGGTTATGGAAAACTTAATTGATTTGATGGCTGATTTGCCATAGGAGATAGTCTCATTGTAGTCTTGCCAGATCCCATTCTGGCATCCATCTCTGATGGACCAATGAAGGTGATGGAGGGAAGAGGTAGAGAAGGACGTGTGTTTATGCAAGTAGTGAAAGCCTAAACGGATCCCCTGAAAAAAGGGATGACGAGATCATTATCTTCTAGCTTTTTGAAACCAGCACTCTGTTTCCCCACGTGAAAGGCTTCCTTTATTTCTGTTAACATTGAGACTAATTCACAAGACTAGGTCACTAGCTCATATAAGTGCCCATTTTGGAGGCTTTTCCATTTGTTAGCAAGATAGCAAACTTATTCTAAAGCTTCTGTAACAGCACCTTCATTAGAGGTAAAAGATACTCAGCAAATCTATTGCAGGATTTACTGCTTCTTCAGATGTAAAATATTGCTTAAGATCTCACTCAGATGCATGTGCAGTAGATAATCTGTGCAGAAACTGTTTGCTACTGATGTATATTGACGATGATAAATGATTTTTAAACAACTTCTTCATCTTCTTTTGCAGATAATTTTAGCTATTTTGGTGTCGTGGTTGCTTTGCTTCATCTTCACTGTGACAGATGTCTTTCCCCCTGACAGTTCCAAGTACGGCTTCTATGCTCGCACGGATGCCCGACGAGGAGTGCTCTTAGTAGCTCCATGGTTCAAGGTTCCTTATCCTTGTAAGTATGTTTGGTAGTAAGGGTCATTTTCTTTTGGTATCCTGCCAATATCAGTTTTGCTAGATTTATCTAGGTAACTCTTCACTCCTAATAACATGGGTGTGACTGTATATTTAACATAGGACTTCAGGTGAATGGTTGATTTATCTGTACTTGTCAGTACTGTGGCCAGCTGCAGTTGATGTTACAATAAGAATGGGTTATTATGACTTTGGTAGCTCTCTACAGGAGTTACTCATTCTCCTTGTTAAAGGAATCACTAGTGCCTGGAGTTTTTCCAACTTAATACACTTCCCTGCCCCTGAAGGCAACTGTTCTTGAATTAGCACAACTATTAGACAGCTCTGCAAATAACTTCAGTTCCGGAATTGGGCTTATGGGCAAGCTGGCAGATACCAGTCAATGCTTATGAAAGTGCAGAAGAGTGCTAAAAGCAAAATGCTTTATGTGGTGTCTTGGTTGATTTTATTCTTTTGCCAGCTGCCCTTAAGTCTAAAGCTGTTACAGGCTTTTCCTTAGGACTTGAGATAGAGCTGTACACTGGTTTGTGCTTGTGCTGCTCAGAAATTAACATAATCATAACAGAATAATACTCTTCCAGAATAGATTACTCTGTAATTGTTATGAATGCCCATACATCATAATGAAGTGCCTTCACTGTGGTTTTTCATATGCTTTGTTTCTGGTTAGTTCTTAGGAAAAAACTCATCTAAAGCATTACTTGCACGATGTATAATAGAAGGTTTTGGAGAAAGAACAGGCAGAAAATTTTTCCACCCTCATTAGACCTTTCTTATTTGTGAAGCCTTCTTCTTTTATGTTTGTGTAACTTAAAAGTTCCTTTTGTTGTGAGAGACTCTTTATTTCAGTGAGATAAAAGCATCAAGGCAGTGGCTGTGGAAAACCTGCCAAGCGTTTCTGCAGGCTTAAATTAATCTTACTTTCCCTTGTACAAAAATTTAGAATTGGAAGTTGTTTGTGCAGTGATCATAGCTGGCTGTTGGACGTTGTCTTCGTTTGATAGACTAAACTTGTAACCAAAGACTGAGTTTTCAGAGGGATGATAATAGAGGCGTTTGCCTCACTGATCTGAATTGCTTTTTTCCCCCTATAAGTAGTTCAAATTCCTTCTGAGCAGGAGGAAAGCCCCCAAACATGATCAAAGCAGTCAGATGGTTATTCCTTTGCTCCTTTAATCTAATTGAACTTGCCAGGCTGTGTGACTGTGAAGGGAGTTTGTTGATTCCATTAGAGAATAATAAGTTGCTGTACGTTTTGATATCTAAGTTGTTTTATGTGGCATGAGAGATTTCAGTTTTGTTTTCTTCACAGTTCAGTGGGGACTGCCAACAATTTCAGCTGCTGGAGTTATAGGAATGCTTAGTGCAGTTGTCGCTAGCATTATTGAATCAATAGGAGATTACTATGCCTGTGCCAGGTTGTCTTGTGCTCCTCCTCCTCCTATTCATGCGATAAACAGGTATGTCAAAAAAAGAAAAAGGAAAAAATGAATATCAATTCTATTTTCTTATGTCATGTTTTTTTTCCCTGGGGCAAGACAGGATTGTGCACTGCTGTTATGTGTTAGACACAAGGGCCAAGGATGTGAGATGAAAGATGGAAGAGCTAAGTCCAACTCTGATTTAAATGGAACGTTGGAAACTTAGTCCTGTTCCTACTGGGATCTATAGAAATTAAGAAATAATACAGTTTGGAGAGGGAACTCTAAATCACCTCTCCAAGGAGGACAGGCTGAGAGAGTTGGGACTGCTCAGCCCAGAGCAGAGGAGGCTCTGGGGAGACCTGAGAGCAAGCAGCCCTGCAGTATTTAAAGGGGGTCTATAGGAAAGAAGGGTTGTGATAGGAAAAGGGGAAATGGCTTCAAACTAAACGAGGGGAGATTTGGATTGGATATAAGGAAATAGTTTTTTACTATAATGGTGGTGAGACACTGGCATGGGTTGCCCAGAGAGGTGATGGATGTCCCATCCCTCGAGACGTTCGGGGTCAGGCTGTCCAAAGCTGCGAGCTGTGATCGGCTGTGGGTGTCCCCTTGCTGGGAAGTTGGACAAAATGACCTTCAAAGATCCCTTCCAACCAAAACAATTCTATGATTCTGTGAGTTCAGTTTCCTCATTTTAGGAGCATGATTATCTGAGACACAGAAAGTCAGAACACAAGTTGATTTTCCAGCTGTATTGGAAGTTGAAATGTCAATTACAGTGATTCATGTGGGACAGATGCCTTAACAGGCACTGCAGTCATAAAGCACCATCTGAGTGAGTCTATGCTAATACAAGTTTGACAATTTTCTGTTTCTGAATTACAGAGGAATTTTTATTGAGGGTCTCTCCTGTGTTTTGGATGGAGTATTTGGGACAGGGAATGGATCCACTTCTTCCAGCCCTAACATTGGTGTCCTGGGCATCACAAAGGTGTGTTGTTTACCTTAATCAGCCTGTGACTTCAGTATTATTTTGTCTTCTTGTGGTTGGCTTATGCTATTTTCATATTTTGTAGCTACACTTTGTGCAGGCTAAACTTTCTACAGTATTCTAAACTTAAGCATCAGATGTTGTCTAATAGAAATCCATTCTAGAAAAAGATGCCAAAAATCTTATTTTCATTCTAAGTAAACAGGAGTTTAAAAATGTTCATAATGCAAATGGTGCCAAATAAACTAGCCTTTTGAATACCAGCAAAGTATTCTAGGATTGTAGTGTTCTTGAGTTGAGGTATAGACACTGCAAACTGCATAGAAATTGATATTCCTTTGGATCTCATAGCTGTGAAAGTGTTGCTACAGGACTGTTTTCAGTGTCTTATTTTGACACAATGAAATATAAGTTGAGATCCTTGGGTCTTGTCTGCATCTGTACTAGGATGTTACATTGACAGAGCTGGAGCAGGAACTGTAGTCAAGGTAACTTCGAAGTTAAAATGTCTCTTGTGATATGTTTATGAATCACTGAGCATGATTAAGGGATTACATTTTGGGGGGAGTGTCACTCAGCAAAATATGTAAGCAGTTGAGGAATTCCTTTGTTTACGTACTGAACTGGATGGGTAGATGAGTGCTGTGCTGAACTGGGGGAGCTTGGGCTGCGGATGGATTTGCTTGACACTGTTAATTTAACCTTGTTAAGAAATATCAGCAAAATCAGTAGGAGCAGTTTACGTTGTAACTGCGTACATCCTGTTGTGTGTTTGGCTTGGGAGCTGTAAATCTACTTCATGCAAGCAAGATACGGAATGCATGTGCTCCTCTTGAAATAACTCTTCCCCAACTTAATCCAATGTAGATGATGGATTTATCATCGGCCATATTTTTTCTTCTACACAAAGGATGGCTCTGTTTGCTTTTGCAACAGCATATAAATACTAATAGCACCATCTGCTGTCTGTATAAGTCCTCCTTTCCGTTGGTGGAAATTTCCTAGAAGAAATTTGCTAGAAGAATCCTGAGAGAAAGGTTTATTTTGTTCTGCCCTTTCTGTTGCTCACTTTGTAGTTCCTTGAATTAACAAATATTTTTTGTTAAGGGTGCAGGAATGAGCATGCATTTTCTTTTGAAGCAGAGAACAGAGTTAAGTACAATTAGGTTTGTTCAGAGAGTATGATGGAAGAGTTGAATGTGCCTTATCTAGAGTGGCACAGCTGGGTGGCTGTGCTGCAGTGTTTTGCCCTGTTTTGCTCTCCGAGTATTTGTCCCAAAAAAATCTAAACAGCTTTGCAACTTCAGTTTATATTAGAATCAATCTGTACAACTTAGATATTCTGCTCTTAGTTGTAAAAGGCAGTCTTCAGTGCTCATGAGCAAAGTCTAAATAATTATAGCGATCCCATTATACCGCTGCAACTCTTGGAAAGGCATACACCTGCCTTGAAATTAGTATTGGTTGCATTTAGAATTTTAAATTCAAGGCTTCAACAGGATGGAAAGACTGCAAAGCCATTGAGCTATACTAGATGAGGGGGTGATTGATTAAAGCTCAGTTGTTAGGACAAAATTACAGCTAGCTTATGCCATAATGTCAGTGATGTGGTTACATCTTTAAGGTACCATATCCTTACTCAGACTTTCCAAAACAGTCTCTTAGCATGTATACAAGTGCCTTGGGGTAAATATGTAGTTTAAGCTAGATGCTGACCAAGATGCTTTCAGTTGCTTTCAAATCTCACGTGAAGTTTAATTTATTTGGCTTGTAGAGGTTGATCAATGTCACTATTATGGGGATTTTTCTTTTTTTAAAGCATCTGGCTATTTCATACAGCAAGGTAGTTCTAGACCAAAGTGTTGGTGCTCATAAGGAAAGGATTATATTTATTTACACATAAATTGGGAAAGCTGCAGGCTGACTTGTATAGATTTAACTCATGCAGCTCAGTCATATGTGATTAACAAATAAATTTCAATTTATTTGAAACATAGTATTCTAATAGAAGGTCTGCAGAGAGCTTTGCTAGAAACTGCTGTATAATGTTTTTGTCTTTATTTTTTGTTCCTAATGGACCTCTTAAGCTGTGTAACACTATTAAAATGTTGAATGTTCAGATTAATCAATTGCAATTACAACATGGTGCCAGAGAGCAACTGCCCTGATGTCTGGATGCTTAAAATAGAAAGGAGAAGGAAGTGCAGACATTTGGTTTCAGCATGAGCACAGCCATGATTTGCATCTGAAGTGCATTCAGTTTTGATCTCAGAGGGATGTTATAAAATCTCTTAATAATCTGTTTAGAAAGGTTGTATCTCCTTCAGGTGAATTGCATTAAAGATGATTAATATATGTATTGCTGTGTAAAAGGGTGGCAGTACATGAGTTCTTTCTAGTTGTGTTGCTGCTGATCTGTTTATAACCTCTCCTAGTTATGGTCTACTTATTTTCTGTATTGTGGATGGGACCATGCCACATGGTTATAGTGACTACAGCACTTACAGATGGTTTTGTCAAAGCTAATTAAAGCAAACTTAGAGTTATGTTAGAACTGGACTGCAGCCATGTTACAGCTGAGTCTGAGGTGTTTGTGAAGGGTCTGCAGCCTGCAAAAAATATGTGGAATTTTGAATGTGAAAATGAATAATAAAATGCAAAGGATGAAGATGGATAAAGTGTACACTTTTTGCCAGTGTGCTTTCCTTTTTCTTCTCCTGCAGGTTGGAAGTCGCCGGGTTATTCAGTATGGAGCAGCTTTCATGCTTCTGCTTGGGATGGTTGGCAAGTTCAGTGCTCTCTTTGCATCCCTGCCTGACCCCGTGCTTGGTGCCCTCTTCTGCACTCTCTTTGGTAACGTATGTTTTTTGCTCCTCTTCATGTATTCTATGGCAGCATCTTTTTACTCCAGTGCTGCATTTGTTTTGCTATGTTATTATTTTAAGAAAAAAAAGCCTAAGGAGTGAGACTTGTGCTGTTTTTATTTAGGGATGATTACAGCTGTGGGTCTGTCTAACCTCCAGTTCATAGATCTAAATTCTTCTCGCAACCTGTTTGTACTTGGATTTTCCATTTTCTTTGGACTTGTCCTTCCGAGCTATCTCAAACAGAATCCACTGGTGACAGGTATGTGTTCCTGTTTGTATACATGAAGTCCATACTAAGTAAATAAGAAGAAATCCAACTTACTACAGAGGCAGTAAAAGCTATCAGTGAGAAGACAGGTGTGTTCAGAGGAAAATTGATTTGGATGTTGAGATTGGAGTTGAGTGTTTTGGTGGGGTAGGTCTCAAGTTGTCCTGCTTTTCTGGATAAGATTGCAGAACAATGCCAGGACACAATTGCCAGCTGGACTGAAAGAGGAACTGTAGAGGTGAACCTGAGTTATGAAAAGTGTTGAAACAACAGGTGGAAGTACTGAGTTGGACTTGAAAACTAGGAGTTTGTTTTCATTTTTCAGCTTTTCTTGTCATGTTGGATGTGAGTGGAATCTGAATGTTAATGCACTCAATTTCAGACTGTTGCTTTTGATAGTGAATGTCATGAAAGGAAGGCTCTGTAGAGGGGCACTGAAACTGATTTTGAAAAGAAAAGGATTTCTTACAGCTGTCATTTCAGAGCTAGATTTAAGAGCATAGCTAACCTTTTTTAGCTTGCATAGAAAAGTAGGTCATTCAAGCAAAGAGTTAGATTACAATATTAATACAGTGCTTTTCAGTTGAAGATTGAGCAAATTCCTCACTGAACTCAATAGCAGTTTTCCCTTGTAAATCAATAGAATGTGCTTATGTGTGATTAAAGTTCAAGCAAACAATATATTATTTTTCTTTTCTGTTCTAGGAATAGCAGGCATCGATCAAGTATTGAATGTTCTTCTCACTACAGCCATGTTTGTTGGTGGCTGTGTAGCATTTGTTTTGGATAATACCATTCCAGGTCAGTGTGAACTGTTGTTTTACCTGCAGTAGTGACTGCTTCTCTGAGTGGTGATAGCACAGCATTTCAGGGAGGGAGACAGGAGATGAGGAGGTAAATGCTGCTGCTTTTGTTGATTTTTCTGGAGCGGTGTACTTCATTCCTGTATGCCTCAGATTCTTTGATAAAGCTTTGATCCCTTTTCAAGTTAAGATTTCCATTTTCTTTGAAAATAGAAAATAGCAAAGAAAAAGAAAACAGGCCAGAAGACACTTAGAATCATAGAATCCTTAGAGTTGGAAGGGACCTTTATGGGTCATCTAGTCCAACTCCCCTGTGATGAGCAGGGACATCCACAGCTGGATCAGAGCCCAGTCCAGAGCCTGCTCCAGACTTCTCCAGAGGACACAGTAAAAATATTTTGGGATTCAGAATATTCCATTTTGAGAGCAGAAATTTGCCTCAACTTCCAGAAACCTAATTGTTTTCCAGTGTGTTTTCCAGTATTTTTACTTCCTCTTCATAGAAGATTCTCCCAGTGCTTTACTGAACAAAGTGCCTGAATTTTGAGCCTTGTTTTCTTTCTGCTCTTCCTCCTGGTACATGTGTGTGTATGTGTACCTATTTATTTTATTTCTCTACTTCTAGGAAGCCCTGAAGAAAGGGGAATACGGAAATGGAAGAAAGGGGTTGGTAAAGGAAGCAAGTCGCTGGAAGGCATGGAAACATATGATTTGCCTTTTGGCATGAACTTCATCAAAAAATACAGGTGTTTCAGCTTCCTGCCCATCAGCCCTACCTTCATGGGTTACACATGGAAAGGCTTCAGGAAAAGCAGTAACTGCAGGAGTTCAGATGAAGACTCAGAAGCTACAGTATAGCCTTAGTTGAAACTATATTATGTAGTTGTAGTAAAAGATGTATTTGCAGTTTCTTGCTGATTAAGAAGCATTAAAATATATGTTTTGTATATCTGCATTTAAATTCTGGAACCAGAGCTGAGACAGATTTAAAAAAAAAAAAAAAGAGAGAAAAAAAGCTTTTCTGTTGTGGGTGGTGGTAGCCAGATATAGTGTCTCTGGATTTCTTTTCTTCCTTTTGTCCAAAGCTAGAGATACCTGCGTACCCAAGTCTGCTTATCTTAGATGGGACGTAGGTTCCTGAAGTATGTAGGTGCTATTGAGAATGTTACTTTTTATGGTGATTTTATTTAAGTCATTTATGCTGGCATTTTTGGCTCGCTCATTGCTGGCAATGTTAGTCATGCCAGAAAATCTGAATCCTGTGAAAAGGAAAAAATAATAATTCTAATTACGCCTCATCACATCTGTTTTGTTTCTGACCACTGATTTGCACATTCCATAGTTTCATATCCCTGGAAACCAGACTTAGTTTAAAGTGGCAAATCCTAAGAGTATTTTTCATATGGCTTGATGGTTCAGTCAGATGTCCAGCCTTAAGTCAGAAGTTTCAATAAGAACTCTGCCTGTGAAAACTCTGAACAACTTCTATTGGCTTCTTGCTTTAGAAAGAATCATTCATGTTGTATCAGTTTGCATTTTTAAACTTTTCCATTTTCTGCTTGGCTTTTTAACCACTTAACTACTGTCCAGGAATAGGTTTTCTTTAAAGGGATGTGTGTAGCTTGACTTTTATAGAGATGGGAGACTGAACTTCCGGGTGGAGCCTGATAGCAGTTCTGACAGTGAAATGAATGTATGCAGCTAGATGTTTCCTAAACAAGAAGGCTAAAAGTGTGGTTCAGAGGGATTCATGCCTGTATGCATGTGAGCAGGATGCAAGTAGCATTCACTGGTATGCATCTGTGCAAAATTTCTTGTTTGGATGTTGAGATCCAGTGCTGCCTATGATTGGCTTCTGTTGCATTGCCTCTCTTTTTTTCCTCTTTGTGGGATTACTCACTACTTCTACAGAGGTGATCTTGAATGGCAGAGACACTACATTTGATGTCCTCATCCACTGGATGGTTTAACGGGTATTGGGTCCAACCAGGGCACCATTCAGATATTTTTTTTTTCCTGGAATAGTCTCAGCTCTGATGTTATGTGAGTGTTCATGCTCATCATGCATTCATAATTAAAAGTTTCATTCATGTTTAATGTTCTTACTATTGCAAGTTAGTTTTAGACTTCGGTGTGGCCCCAAAAGCATTTTTAAGCTGTGGAGATCATCAGGGAAATGTAGTGTAATGTAATTTCAAGGCCAGTATGCTCTACAGTGCTTGCGTTGTGTTCCTGGAGAAACGTAACAGTAGATCCTGTAATTCACTAATATATTTATCAAGGTTTGACTACTGGACACGAGCACAGGAACTCTGCTTTCTGAGTCTACTTCCACGTGAACTTGTTATTGGTTATTGAAGCATGGATGGGTTGGGGTGGGGAGGGCAAGGAAGGAGCTTTGTGGATCAGTACTGAGTAGTGTAGGATTGGAATAATTCCATTGACATCCTTTTTCAGCATGTCATGGCTGTTTCCAGAAACAAAATAATACTGTTGTTATTTTTTTTCCATAACAAAGCATGTGTTTGTTCCTGCTTCAGGGAACTTTCAGTAGTTTGCGGTCTTTGTGTCAGTCGGTCTATCTTGAAAGCTAGTCAGAAGAGTTACTGTGTCATAGACAAGGTTGGTTTGCCTTTACAACTAAGTCATTTTTGTCATTTGAAATTCTCCTCTACAGGTAGCGAGATGTTAGATTTTCACATCCACTTACAAATAGATTTGAATGTGGAGACTTCTAATTAGCGGCACAGAGCTTCCAAATTTCCCAACTTCACGTGCAACCAAAGATGTGTGAGAGAGATGGAGGAGTTAAAACAAATGGGCAAGGAAACAAAGGAAAATCCAGTCTTGTGTGGTGGTTATTGTCACGTAAAATGCCAAAGTTGATTGTCGTAAAAATGTTGAAAGAGGCAAAGGTTTGGTATTCAGTGCACTGCCACCTCTTAAATGCTGAAGTGCATCACTTCCAGTGATGCTCCTGGGAGCTGAGCACAGCAGTGGTTGCTGTGTCCTGAGGCTTTGCTCAGCTTTCCCCCCAGATATGAATGCTTACACATTGAAGAGACCAGGCGATGAGAAATAGTGATCTTCTCTCAGCTTTGCTTGGAGTGAAGTTTTTTGTGTTCTGTACTGTCTTCACTTGAGCATGTCAGAAAGAACTACCAAGGTGATTTGTGACACGTGGGTTAAATTAAGGCAATGAATCCAAGGATTTCTTCCTTCTTCCTGGGGCAGAACACCAGCCCTCTGCAGTGGCATGGGCCAGGCTGATCCAAAGAGGTGAAACCAGATGACTCTTATCTAACCTGGATTTAATTCTTTCTCAGCTTTTGGTTCTACCATACTGATCCTATGGACTGGCTGAGAAGTGCAGTAGCATTTAGCTGGCATGCTTTGCTTTTCTAGCCACTTAACTTGGTAACACTAAGATAAGTAGTTGTAGTTAGCAGTCATTTTTGTAACCAGATTTGTATTGTGTGTAATGACACTGTCAATCTTACTGCAAATAAGAATGATGAGAGATGAGCCTCAGTTTTGCAACGGAGATCTGCTGAAGCATGTGTGATGTATAGCAAAAGTAATGTATAGCAAAAGGTGGTGGTGGTGGTGGTGTTTCCCTGGGTGTGCAGGGACGATCCTGATGCAGCTGGTGCACCCTGAATCTTTGTATTGAAGCATGCATCTCTGTAGAGCTTTGAGGCAAGCAGAGAACAGAGCTGCCAGGCAGCTTGCCTCGGAAAGAGGAGCTCCCCTTTCTCTTTCTGATGCACCTGGAGCAGTCCCAGGGCTGCCACTCCGAGAAGGTGCAGTGCAATGCAATGCTTACTTTCCTTTGTGAGGGAAGCACTGAAACTGCCCCCATTTTGTGCAAGTGGCAGGCAGTCGTGGACCCTGAATATTCCTCCCACGTCCGCTTTTCTACATTTGAGTCTTAGCGTGGCTGGTGTGAAATGCCCTTACCTGGAGGAGCGCAGGCTGAGCTGCAGCGCAGCAGTTGCTGCTGGTTTGAAAAGCACGTAAATCCTCCGTGTCAGCTGTTCCCATCTGGGCTGTGGTGTGTGAGGACGGCTGGGTCTGGCTCACACATGTGACTACATGCAGTACTGGTTGTGCCGTGTCTGTGATCGCCTGCCTGTCAGACCGCGGTGCTGAGCAGAGCCACCTACAGCAGGCGACACCTGGAGGGCGAGTGAAGAGGCAGTGGGACGCTGTGAGCAAACGTTGAGGTGGAAGGGCAAATATTCATGGTAGAAATATCATTTTGTCATATCAGAGATGGTTTGAAACGTGTGCAAAAGGACACAACTTTGGACTTTTGTAATCGATCTTGTATTTTTTTTAAGGTTAAATTGAGGATTGTTGCTAACATGTTGAAACACGTTTTTCTAAAGCAAGTGTGTGCAAATTATACCTATAGAAATTTAGGTTTCCTAGCGAGCTCAGCTGTGGCTGATTAACGTTGTCATATTGGAATGTGTTGGCGGAGGGATGTGATCAGTTCCCTCGCTCAGAAAGTTCAACCTTTAAACCCAGAATTTGCTTTATGCCTTTTAATACTGACTTGAAATATGACAACTTGGTTTGTACATGAATATTGCAGTATTTTATTTCCATATCTTAAGAATAACATTTCCGCTCAGGATAATGACTGCAGTTTTCCTGGGAGGGAGTGGTATGATTGTCATGACAATGTCATGTGATGGTAGAATTTCTTCATTGACGAATCTATAGTAGTTGTGTATACTTTATTTACCCATCTTTATGTTCCTACCAAAAACTAAAGGGTTTTTTGTTGTTCATCTCCCTACTGAGATCTCAGTACTCCCGGCGCAGAATTGGCTCTTGCAAACTGAAATCCTCGGTGCTGTTTATGCCCCAGTGGGTGGTGTGTCCATGGCAGAAGGTGTTCGTACGTGGTGTAAACAGCACTGCAGGCACACGTGGCTTATAACAGCCAGCTTCCAATGGCTTTGGTTAGCCATGGGATGTTACACCATCTAATACAACCTGTGCTTAACATGACTTGTGTATCAGTGTAGAAGATGCATGTGACAGACCAGCACAGCCCGCAGTGTTTCTTTGATGTGGCCGCCTTAAACCAAAATCTGCCTGAGCAAGCGGGTCACGTTTTCTTTTTTCCCCGAACTGCCCCACCTGGGGCATGCTTTGTGCTATTCCTTGCCAAGGCCGACAGCCTTTTTGGGCCATGGGATGACAGACACTCAATGCTCTCATGTTTCTGTAGCTACAACAGGTCATTACAGTATTGGAGGAGGCCACAAGTTTGCCAGTGTTCAGCTTCTGCCCGTGAGTCCATCTGGCTGAGTGCTGGGCTGCACTGGGGATCTGTGTTTAGAAACATCCCAGCTATTCCTGTCTAGTTCTAATCCGACTGTGACTGTGCATTGTCATCCATACATATCGATATGAGAGAGATTTAGAATTGCCTTGTGTATTATCTGGCATTTATTCCATCTTTCCAGGTCGACCACCTTGCTGCCAGTCCAAATTATTGTCCTTTGTCTCTTTATGACAACCTTGGGCGTAACAAACTATTGACTGTTCTTAGGCAGTGGGGATAAATATTTCTTTCTCATGATTTTTTTGTGACTGACTTTGGCTGTAAAACTTCTTTGTTAAGCAAGAGAGTTGTTCTTCCTTTTTTTCCCTCCTTTCCCCCTTTTTTTGTTGTTCTCAGATGTGTAATTCTTTTATGGAGGTTTTTTTTAATTTCGTATTTTTTTTCTAACATCGCTTCATTAAACAAATATTTAAAAATGTAATATTTGGACCAGATGTTGTGAATAATAGTAGATAAAGCTATTTTATTCTGTATTTTTAAAGCTGTTCAGTATAAATAAACACGGGCATAGATGCAACTGGGTGCTGTGCTGTTCTACTTGCTTCTGACGCCTCCCAAAAGGAGAAACACCAGGGAATGCAGGTGATGCCAAGACCTCGATCTCATCACAGCAGGTGCTGCTCCAGCAGCACAGCAGGTGCTCTCCTGATGCAGGGCTCTTATCATGAAGGCGTTTGATTGCAGATCAGCCCAGATCTTGGTTTCTTGGAAGTGACACCATTTGCAGTATTTGTGTCCTAACAGAACCATGTGGGCAGCCAAGGAGCAGTGAAACTCTTACAGAGTTGACCCACTTATGTGGTCAACACTGATGCCTTTCTGGGCAGTGTCCATGCAGCAAAGCTGATAAGTACTGATCTCCTGATTGAAAATAAGCCTTAGGTTGGGTGCTTGCCTAAACTGGGTGCTCTGTAGCCTCTCAGGCCCCAGCTGAGTGCTACTTTTGGCTGGAATGAATGGTGTGGGCACACGCAGCACCTGCAGTCTTCTGCCAGCTCTTGGTGTCTGAGCTGCTGTTGATTTTGAGTTAATTTTAATTAAGGCACCCAAGTACCTCCCTTCATTTAGGTTTAGCCCACAACCTGAAAGCTGCACAGACAGCGAGCAACAGATGGGAAGAGGAATGGCAAAAAGCCACCCCAGTCAGCAGTGGGAGCTGGGTGGGTTTGTGTCTATGAGCAGGAATGAAAACCGCTCTGATCTTAATCCCAATTAATCCTTTGTCTGACTAGGTCAGAGCTTTGGAAATCACTGAGTTTCCTTCTTGTATATTGCCTGAATACAGATTCAGCATCTCAGAATGAGTGGCCTTGAGCTGGGCAGGTTCTCAGAAGGATTTTCAGAATGAGACGTTGGGCCTATCCTGAAATGAGGACGGTGAGCACATAGCAAAGAAATCCCTGTTAGCCCTGGGCAGAAGCCCTTAAACGAGAACCTCCCTTCCCATCTGGTTCCTGGAGGCTGCTGAGCAGCCAGCAGATGCTCCTGGGTTAATGTGAGCCCAAGTGCATCATATTGTTTGGTATTTAGGGACAATTAGCTCGGGGGTCTTCAAGCTGAAATGCTGGAGAGCAGCCAGGGTGCGAAAGTGAGTTTGGATGTGTGCTGAGCCTGGGAGGAAATAGGGGAATTGGGGAGAGTTTGGGTGCCTTCCACTTGGGTTTGAATAACTCACATCCAGCCTCCATATGGGAGCAGAAACAAATCCCCCCAGTCCAGAGAAGTAGAAGGCTCACATCACACTCACTGCTCAGTTTAGCACGAAAGCAGCTCAGGGGAAACTTCAGCTCCAGAGCATCCCTTTCCTGTAGGACCACAGCGAGGCAGAATTTGGGGTCTCACTGTTTCTCCCACGTGGGTTTGGTTCCCGTTGTTTACTCTCACTGCTCTGGGTGTCTCTTCTTTTAATTTTCTCTTATTTATTTTTCGCTCTGCTTGCTGTAAGGACAAAGCCCTGAGAGCTTTGTGCAGCACGGGCAGCTCTGCTCCGCTCTGCGATGCGGCCACAAAGGGCCTCTCAGCTCCGCCAGCCCAGAGATGCTGCTGGAATACCAATAATCCCCCCTGGCTGCCCCCCTTCCCCGCTCCTTTTGCCATGTCAGTGTTTCCCCACGCCAGATGGCTCCTCCTGAACTCCTCATATTTTACACACACACACTGATTACAATCTGCAGTTGTGAAGGGCTGCTTGTTTTGCTAAAGCAGCTGTTTAGATGATTCCTTTGTTTCTGCCTTTTTATTTATTTTTTTTCCCCTGGTGTGGGCTGTTTGTATTTAAATTCCTTAAAAAGGGAAAGAAAAAAAAGCCAGGGAAGCCACAAAGCAGTGGGAAAGGTCAGGAGCAGACAAAGGCTCTGCTGCTCTGCCAGAATACCGAGTGCCTCTGTGCACCCCCAGCCCTCCCCCATGGCTGTGTGCTGGCCCTATAACACCAGCCCAAAGGCAGGATGGCAGCACGGAGCGTGCGTGGATCTGGTTCTGAACATCACAGGGCTCGGGGCATTTCAAGCAGGAGTAACTACTTCAGCCTACGTGGTGAAGGCCACAAAGCATCCCCAGGGTGTTGTTCTGCACGGAGTTGGAGCTGATTGTGAGAGTATTTCCAACCTGGGTACGTGGGATGGGGCGTCCTCTGGGATTGCAGTCCTGGTAGCTGGGGTAGGGCATATTTTGGGAATTCAGCCATGGTGCTCGGGATGGAAAACCCAGTTTTAGTACTTGGGTTGGGCATCCTTTGGAACTGCAGTCCTACTATTTGGAGTAGGGCACGTTTTGGGAATGCAGTCCTGGTACCCAGGACGGGGCGCCTTTGGGAACTCAGCCCCAGGTGCACAAGCCAGGCTTCATTTGCGATCGTACTCCCACAGCTGGGACATCCGCTGGGTTCCCCCCCTGCCCACCCCCCATCTGCCGGAGCCGGGCATCACCCAGCCGAGGGCCCCTCTGGGTTCGCAGGGACGCGGTGCGAGACACGAGGCAGCTCAGGCTCCCGCCCGCTCCTCCCTCCCCGCAGCCCCGGCCGCGCTCCCCGCCCCGCTCCGCCCCGCTCCGCCCCACCGGGGGCGGCCCCACGCGGACAGCGGGCGCGGCGCGGAGCGGCGCGGTGCGGGGCGGTGAGTGCGGGACGGACGGGGCGGCCGCGTTCCTATCCCCATCCCTCCGCCTTTCCCCATCCCTGTCCTCATCCCCGTCCCCGAGGCGGAGGGTGGCTTTACAGCCCCCCGCCCTCCCGTCGGTGTCACCTCCTCGTCGCTGCCTTCGCCCTCACTCGTGGAGCTGGCTGCATTAGCAGGGAGCTGCGAGCACCCATCTGCGGGGGCCCAGCGCTGCGCGCGATCCCTAACCCTAACCCTTCCCCGCTGTTCCCCCTACCCAGGGCTGAGCCCTTCAGCCCCATTCCATGCGGCCCCCATGGAGCTGCTGACGGCCAGCGGCTCTGCGCGGGGGCAGTGAGCTCCAGCGAACGGTCCGCTCGCTCAGCCCCGCGCCATCGGCCCAACCGCCGTCAGCTCCGCACCGCTCACCGCTCCCTCCTCTCCCCTTTGGCAGGACGGAGTTGAACAATAGCAGAGCTGGAAAACAATGGGACCGCCGCACCTTCACGCTTAGGTCGGGAGAAATCCCTGCGTTAAACCAACATTTGGACCGGAGCTGGTGGGAACCATCATCGGAGTGCTGCTGGGATCTGCTTGCAGTGGGTGAGGATGTGCAGCTGGAGCCCATTGCCGAGCAACGCCTCTCCCAGTGCCTAAAAGGGGATAATTGTCTCCTGCAGATGTTGCTTTGCTTCTGCATTGGGATCGATGGATGCTCTGATGCTGTGCTGCCCTGGGCAGAGTCAGGGCAGGAGGAGCAGCGCAGGGTTGGGATATTCTCACAATCCCTCACTGTGTGATGGGAAAACCCTCCGCCCTGAAAGCAGTGAGAAAGTGTCCCCCAAAATGCACTTTTCATTGCAGGAACAGCTGCATCCCTTCTCTCCCATTGAAGATGTCGTATTTGGATATTTTTTTCTTTTTTTTCCTCCTTTTTTTTTGCTGGGTGTCTCTCCAGGAGCTCTGCAGAAGCAGCTGCTTGGTTGCCCTCTGTGGATTAGTAGATGGGAGTCTATTCTGGGGGTCAGGGAAAGGACCTAGGGAGGGTGTTTCTAGGAGGGATTACGTCTGGGATCAGACGCAATGGTGGCAGTGGCTGATGGGTCCTATTTGTAGGCAGAGAGCACTGGGGCAGGAGTATTGGTTTGGTTAGTTTAAAGCACTGATACAGCCCTCAGGCTGCCGTGAGTCCTCAGTCCGTGGCGGACGTGAAGGAAATGCATCAAAACTGGGAAACTGAAGCACAGAGAAAATCCAGCCATGCCAACTGCAGAGGTTGGGCAGCTGACTGGACAACACGCACATTTCCTGCTGGTCTGCTGGGGTCCTTTCCAGCACTTCAGGTTTCCAAAGCTACAGCAGAAAATCCATGGGTTGCAGTTTGGGGATCTCTGTCAGCTGCCCACTCCTCTTGGCTCAGCCTGATGCTCTTGAGACACAAAAAAAGGAAGAACTGCCCCGTTCCTGGCTGCTCGGAAGGGGATGTGATGACGGAGGCGAAGGTGGCAGCGCTGCAGGGCGGTAAACAGGAAACCCAGCTCCACCCTGCAACCATTCAGGGGGAGAAAAAATGCTCTTGGGGGCTCCCCTTCCTCCTCAAAATGGGTGCTTTTTGATTTGTTCATTTATTTTGCCGTGATTTTCCCCCATTTGAGGAAGCGAGGGGTTGGGCTTCGGCCCTTTGCATCTCTCTATGTTCATTGCGAAGGGTTTGGGGTTTGTTTTGGCTGCTTTGGTGTTGTTGGTGATGTTTTTGCATGACCCAAGCAACGTTATCCTCCCTTAATGGTTACTTCCATCATCTGGGTTGGATGAGCAAAGCACTGACTGCTCCACGCACTGCATTGGCTTAACCCAAATTCCGGTGCCATGCAACGCTGTGCAGGGATTTATCCCAACACCATCAGCACTCCCTTTTCCTATGTAATTCTCCATGCACACAGAGGGCCATTAATTTTTTCCCTCATGTTCTCGCTGTGTTGAGCCACGTGGATGGGGTAAGGGCCTTGTGCTGATGTGGGGCTGCAGTGCTGCTCAGCAGGAAGCGCGCGGCTTCGTCAGCTTTTCCGCTGCAAGATGCAATCTTTGCAGGGCGGGTTTCTCTTCTGCTTTCTGCTTCACTTTTGCAGACGTTTCCCTGCATTGGACCGCGAGTCTTTTCTTTTGCGTGGTTGGTTTGCTGTAAGCTTGGGATAAGGATTGCTGCTGCGCTCGGGTTTTGGGTTTCCTCTGACACAGGTTTTGTCCTATGGCTTTGCTTGAATCACTGATCCCTCTGTGCACCGTTGTGGGTTTGGGGTTTTGCTTTTGCAGTTTGAGTTTTGTTTCTTGGAGCTTTGGGGGTGTGAAGGGACTGCGCAGCTCTGGGCAATGTGGGAAGTGGAGAAAACTGCAATTTGTGCATCAAGTGCTTTTTTTGGCCTTATTTTCTCTTTCTGTGTGAGGGAGGAGGGAGGACCTCAGAAAAAGGATTTGTGCAAATACATGGGAAAAAGCAAGACCAGAAAAGCCACCCCTCAAAGCCTAAAACCACTCTGAAGCTGCAGTTCAGCTTCTCTCCGGGTCTGGTTTTGCAAAGTGCTCCAAGCAAATGGGTGACCCCAAAGGTTTCGCCCCAGTTCTCATTTGATTCTGGTCTGCAGCTTCCAGAAAACATCCTCGTGCTTTAAGGCCAAACCACCTCAAAGGCTGGGCTGCAGGCGCAGTTCCTGAGGGTTTGCATGAGTGAGATGGGATATTTTGGCACTGGAGGGAATGCAAAAATCCTGTGGGTGTTGCATTAAAAAAAAAGATAAAAAGGAGAAAAGGCAAGAACCCAATGCAGTGTTTCTAGTGTGAGCCCAGCTGTCGTGTGCACTGCCTCATTTTGGGACAGCACAAACAGGCACTGGGCTGGATCCATCCGCAGCTTCCTAACAGAGCTGTGGAAAAAAAAAATAAATGGGAAAAAAAAAAAAATCCTACTTCTGTCCACCTGGTCTCGCCTGGCCCTGCGGCCCGCGGGTAGAGGCTGCTCTAAATGCAAATGTTGGAGTAAGCATATCTCCGCCAGTATTAAATTTTCAGTGGGTTTACAACGGTTCTCCCCTTATCTGATTTCTCCTCCTGCTTCCCTGCCCGTTGCTTCGGCTGGAGGAGCAGCATTTAATTTTCCCCGCGCCCGCAGCTGCTGCCCCAGAGCCTTTTCCCCTGGGGCTCTCCCAAACCCAGCCTGGTTTTTGTTTCCCGTTGGCCACTGGGATGCGATCACGCGCAGGCAGTAACGCCTTTTGTCTCTTTGCCATTCAGTTCTGATGAAAGAGGAGCCTGAGGATGGAGTACGGCAGCTGCGAGTACCTGGTCCCCTGTGGGAAGGACAAATTCATCTCCAAGTAAGAGGCTTTGTGGAGCTGTGATGCCCAGAGATGCACATTGCTGCCGGCTGGGCGTTGTCTCCAAAACGTGCGGGGTGTTGGACTTTGAGGGAGAGCCACCCAACACAAGAGGGATGTTTCCACTGGGTTGGCTTCGCCTTCTCTCTCTTAGCACCACTGGATTTGGAAACTCTCCATTTGTTTCGTATTTCTTTTGGAGACTCCATTTCTTTGCTCTTCTGGGGAAAAAAATGGCAACTTCCTCTTAACAAACCAGCGCTCAAAGGGGTTTTTGAGGGGATTTTGAATTGTTTTCTTAGGAACATGAACAGCTGTTTGAACAGCATTCAGAATTTCTGCTGAAATACTTTTTGCTGGGGGGAAAAAAAAAAGAGCAATCTACTCTAGCCCAGTAACTGCTCTCTGGTATGGAAGCAAGCTAATTGCTAAGCTTCAGGTGCTGTTTTGGAGGTGATAAAGCCTGTGTGCAATATTTCTCTCCTGGACTTGATGATCTCTAGAGGTCCCTTCCAACCCCTACAGTTCTGTGATAACCTCAGATCCTGTAATTATCTTGTCACTGATCCAGTAATGCTGAGCACCGTTGAGTTCAGCTGAATTAATGACTGCTGTAGGCCATCACTCGTTGCTTCCCAGTGATTCAGAGCTGAGCTGGGACGCCTTGTCTTTATTGGTACCATCATCACTATCATTGTTATCCATTTGCAGCCAGAGTGGAGCTCGGACTTTTAATTTGAACACGAGGTCAGGGTTTGGTGCCATGAGCCAAACTGACGAACTTGTGATAACTTGTGACTCCAGCATGACCCAAGGGCTTCAACACTCCTAAATTTGACTCTTTCACCCTTGTGACTGACTCCACCAAGGGCCCATGGGCTTCTTTACTTCTTTTTACAAGGCTGGAGAATGGCACGGTTGTCCCCAAAACCACAGTTGCCAATGGCTGGAGGGACACCTGGTTGAACCCACAGCAAATGCCCCCCGTGGTGGAGATCTAGAGGCAGCAAAGGACCCGCGTTTTCCCAAATGAAGCCTTTATACTTGCTTTTCCCCTCTTCTTCTCAACACCTCTCCCATTTTCTTGCAGAAATGAGCTGCTGTTGCACTTGAAGACATACAACATCTACTATGAAGGGCAGAATTTGCAGCTGCGGCACCGGGAGGTGAGGAATCGGGGGGGCACCGGGCAGGCTTCTCTGTCAGAAGAGACTCAATGGAGAAATGAGGATTCAGATTTGATTCAGATTTGCAAGGTCCTAAAAATGCCTGTTAGCAAAGTTCATCGATATTCACTGATCAAATACAGGGGCACCTGAACAACTGAACCCCCCAACCCCATAACTGTCCCACAAAAGCACAGCTGAGGTTGGCAGGGACCTCTGAGACCCTCTGGTCCCATCCTGATCCAACAGGACCACCAGAGCTGGTGCCCAGGACCACGTCTAAGTGGGTTTGGAGATCTCCAAAGAGGAGACACCACAATGTTTGGCACTGTACAGAACGGCAGTGCTCCTGTTGGCCAGGGGAATCTCTTGTGCTCCAGTTTGTGGCCAGTGCCTCTGATCCTGGCTCTGGGAAGCAATGCAAGGAGCTCTGTCCTCTCTGCCCAGGGAGGTGGTGGAGTCACCATCCCTGGAGGTGTTTGAGAACTGTGGAGGCATTTGGTCAGTGGGCACGGTGGGATGGTTTGGGGTTGGGCTTTGGGATCTTGGTGGTCTTCTCCAGCCTCACTGATTCTACATGTGGGGTTGGGTTGATGGTTGAACTTGATGTGATCTTGGAGGTCTTTTCCAACCTTAATGATGTTATTCCATGATTGACCTCTGCTGGCATCCAGCCTACTGCTGCCCTTCACACCACCACCTCAGCCCCTTCGCTTCCCGACCCTCCTCCCACCCACTTTCCTGCTGTTCCTCCACATTTGGTGTTTTCGTGGGACTCAGGTGGGCCGTGCCCATCGCTCTGCTCTTTGCAGGAGGAAGGTGAGCTGATCGTTGAGGGGCTGCTGAACATCTCATGGGGCCTTCGGCGACCCATCCGCCTGCAGATGCAGGATGACAACCAGCGCATCCGCCCGCCGCCCTCCTCCTCCTCCTGGCACTCTGGGTGCAACCTGGGGGCACACGGGTGAGTGCAGCAATGCCCCAAGCTGTGGTGTGCAGCCACCCAATGGGAGCGATCCCAATTAAGTCATTTGCACCAAGGTTTGGTCATGCAGTAACAATTGCAATAAATCGTTTCTCCTAATGAAGGTGAGGCCCCAGGGCTGTAAGCGTTTGTTTTTTGCCTCCACAGCTAGATAACTGCACTCACCAGTGAGTCCACAGTGTATTCACTCATTGCTTTGTACAGAAAATCTCCTTTTTTTCCCCAGCGTGCAGCATGCAGAGGGGCTATTGCAAAGTGAGGTCTCTTGTTTTCACTCTGCAAAGACTCCTTTTGCGAAGACCCCAAGAAGCTCCTCCAAAAAGTCTCGGTTTTCACTTGAATGCACACCAAGTTTTACACTGAATTTTAATCTGTGTGCAAGCAGTTTCTCCAGGACAGTTTTAGAGTTTTCTTTGGTTTTATGGTTTATGGTTTATAGAGTTTTCTATGGTTTTATGAGCACCTATGGGACACCATGAAGTGACCAAGAGCAGTGTCCTCATGGGTTGCTCTGCAATGCTTTTTGCTCGTCTCTTAGACATCTGCAAGTGGAAAACTAAATGCATGATCTGGGGGTTTTTAGAGACCGTGCAGGAGGTTATCAGTTGCTCTGCAATGCGCAGATCTGTAAGAAGGGGTTGGCTGCACTGCAGGGTCCATCCTGCTCAGAGCATCAGCCTTGTGCAACTGGGTGCACTGAGCTGTGGGCACGTTGGGGTGCAGAGCTGTGAGATGGACAGGGTTAAACCACAGATTTTCCCAATTTTTTATTTTACAAGGTCTGTGCTGAAGCCCAGCACCTTGCCAGACATCCAGGTGACAGATGTGGATGCCGCAGTGAATACAGAGAGTACCGGCAGCAACACAGGTGAGAATGAGTTGGGTTTGTCTGTGCTGCCTTCCTTACACTCTGGCTTGATTTGCAAAACTCAAAAACTGGCATTTTGCTTTTGGTATAAATCGGTGTGACCCCTCTCTTAAACCATTTACAAAGTGCTCCTATTGAATAGCAGTGACCCAAAACCCTTCCAAAGGGTTTGCTCTGGGGGATGCCCTTGGTGAAGGTGTGCGAGAGGAGGATGGAAAGCAACAGGGGGATGGAGCAAAAGGCCTCGTGGGAGCGCAGGGAAAAGGATGTTGTTGCTTCCCCTTCCCAGCAGCTCCGCTTTGACAGAGGAATAATGAGCGCCGTTGTGGAGTGCTGTTACCATGGGGAAGTCAACATTTCTGCAAAGTTTTGACCCTCCCCACTGCGGTGCTGTGTGCCTTGAGGTCAGACTTGAGGGCTTTTCCTCCCTGCAGAGCGCTGCCTGCCCTGGGGCTTCCTTAACCCCCCGGGACTGAGACCCACCACCCGCTCACCAACTTTGCTCTCCATTTTTGCAACAAAATGGGGCACCATAGAACCACGTTACGCATTTTGCCACTCAGTCAGGGCATTTTGCACATGTTCCCTGTTAATTTTTTGTTGTTGTTGTGCTGATCTGGAATGGCATTCTGGAGCCAGATAAGAGCCAGATAGTGCTTTCAGCTTTGAGCTTCACTGCTCATCCGCTTCCCGACCAGGGAGGAGCTGAGACCTTGCAATGCTTCCAGATCTGCAAAAGTCCTCCTCCTGCTTCCCCTTCCTCATTTTGCACTGCCTGTGCGCGACTCTTTTGTTTTTATTGCCCTGGAGACCTGTTACAGATTGCTGGGCGATATCCGCTATGCACTGCCTGCCACTACTTCAGGCGTGTGATGTGACTCACAGAAAGAAGTCTTTATTGTACTTTTCTCCAGAATCCTGTAAAATCAGTGCATAATGTGCATGCACGGCTCCTCGTGAGTGCTTAGTCACTGGTGTGCATCTGGAACAGCACACACAGGAGACTGTCTCGGCACAGACATGCTTTGAATTAAAACACCAGCTTGAGCTGGAGGGGTTCATTAAAAATGGATGAAGGGTGAGTTTATAATAATCTGGACGTGGGCCAGTCTTCATGCCGAGATCTGAAGCTCTGGCCTCATTTTCTTGTTCTCATTAAGGGAGAGGAAAAAAAAAAAGTTAAATTATGGAGGAGCGAGATAGGTGCTCAGGTCCCCAGGGAACAGAGTGTTATCCAGGTGGTGGCATGGATGGATGCAATGACTGTGAATTAACAGCTTCGTTTGGGAGATGAGGAAGAATAAATCCTGTGGGAGATTTGTCCACCTTTTATGGCTGTTTTGCCTTGCAACGTGTGTCATGACAATTCCATCTAAGACCCCACTGCTTATCAGCTGATTATCAGTTGAACCATCAGTTATTTGTTGATCCTATTCGGTATTGGTTGAATCTATTGGTTATTACTGATTGACTCCATTGGTTGTTGCTGGTTGACCCCACTGGTTATTATTGATTGGCTTTGTAGGTTATTGGTTGACCCCACCGATTGTTGGTTGACCCTGCTGGTTATTGTTGGCCCCATTGGTTATTATTGGTTGACCTTCTTGTTGGTTCTCGGTTGACCCCACTGATGCCATTTGTTGACCTTGTTGGTTATTAGCTGACCCTGTCGCTTATTGGTTGACTCAAAGCAGAGCAAAGAAGTGATTTCTGCCCGACTTGCGCAGGGAGTTGTCTCTCTGTCTGCTTGCCTTCCCGTCTGTCCTCAGCTCCACCCTGGCTTTTCCAGGCACCACGAGGCTGCAGCCAGAAGATCCACCGCAGCTGCTGCGCACGCGGAGTGATGTGGGTGTGCGGCGCCGGGGCAGCTCCCGAACCCCCAGCGAGCAGCGCCGCATCCGCCGCCACCGCTTCTCCATCAACGGGCACTTCTACAACCACAAGGTGGGACCCAATGACCCATCCGCCTGCACCTGGATGGGGTTTTGGTTCTCACTCACAGGGTGACACGCATCTTGTGCCCTACAGACATCTGTGTTCACGCCGGCGTACGGCTCCATCACCAACGTGCGGATAAACAGCACAATGACAACCCCGCAGGTGCTCAAGCTGCTGCTCAACAAGTTCAAGGCAAGTGGGGGAGATCCTTGCACTGGGGAGCTCGAGTTCCATGGATATAAGATATAATGGGAGAGCAGAACAATGGGATTTTCTCTTTGTTTGTTTGAAAAAATTCCAAATCCAACCGCAATGATGTCTGTGCTCAGATTGAGAACTCAGCGGAGGAGTTCGCGCTCTACATCGTGCACACCAGCGGAGGTGAGGCTGCAGGAGGGGGCAGCTGGGCCCGTTGGTGGCCTTGCTGCTATAAAAACAGCGCTTTTGGTATTGCAGAAAAGCAGAAGCTGAGGGCCACCGATTACCCGCTGATCGCCCGTGTCCTGCAGGGCCCCTGTGAGCAGGTCTCCAAAGTCTTCCTGATGGAGAAGGACCAGGTGGAGGAGGTCACCTATGATGTGAGTTTTGCCCTGGGGGAAGCTTTTTGCCTCTCAGTGTCCCCAGTGGTTGCATGGCCTGGAAAATGTGGGTGGGCACCTCCAAAAAGGGGTTTTGTGGAAATCGCAGCCCCTGGGTGTGCATCCAGGCTGGGCCAGGCTGAGAGCACCTGATGGAGCTGTAGGTTCCTGCCTGCAGAGTGATGCAGAGCTCCCTGCTTTTTGCATCTGCCATGCTCCATCTGCCTGCTGTCTCCCGAATGTCTCAGCTCGGCATCCTTGGGCACAAATTATTTCCTTTTTGTCCCAGTTGGGAAAGCGCTGCTCGTGGGAATCAGCTCTGCTGTGCCATCTGCTGGCTCCTTTGCACCCCTGGTGTGGCTTTGTTCCTAAGTCAGGGCACAGATGAGGCACTTTTGCGTGCATTCGGACATAGATGGCACAGTTGGGAAGTGTGCGTGTGTCTCTCCCTTGATGTGAAGGATCCAGGTTTGGGATGTCAGAGTGAAGTGGAGATTTCCCTACATGTTTCTGCCCTGCAGGTGGCACAGTACATCAAATTCGAAATGCCCGTCCTCAGGAGCTTCATCCAGAAACTGGAGGAGGAGGAGGACCGCGAAGTTAAGAAGCTGATGCGCAAGTATGCACAGTGCGCCCTGCACAGGGGAGGAGCTGAGCTTAAAGGGCACTGCTGGGGGGCTCAGCTGGGGGCCAGAAACTCATTTGCAAGGCAGGCAGCATCCCCACTGCATGCACAAGCTGTTGCTTTTTGCATTATCCAGAGCTTTCTTAGCAATGTGGATGAACAGAGCAGCTTGCTGCTGCTGCAGAAACGCTGCACTGCAGCCAATCCCTGCAGCAACGCCAGGCTCGTGGTGCAGCGTCAGCTCCCACCACTGTGCTCCCCTGGGGCAGAGTTTGGCTGCAGTCTGTGCACGTCCCATCAGGAGGTCTGGGCTTCCAGCCTCAGCATCTCTGACCTCTGTGTGAGCAGATGCAGCAGGGAACTTGGAAGCATTGGGAGTCTCAGCTCCATTTGCTTTGAAGAGCTCTCAAAAAGGAAAAGAGGTGCTCCAGTCCCTCCAAAACTCTGACATTCGTGGGTTTTTCTATATATAAAAATGATTAAAAAGTAATTGTATCCTTCCAATTTAAAAAGGATAAAGCTTGAAAACAAATCAGTGTTCTATATTACTGGTGGGAAACTGAACTTCTGACATTATACTGAAAAAAAATGCATGGTTTCGGGAAGCCAGCCCTACATAATGCCATGACTCCATCCGTAGAGCAGCGAGTGCTGGCTTCCTGAAGCCACTCTTTCTCAGCTCAGCTCTCTTTGCTTTTCCCTTTGCCTTTCCAGGTATTCCATCCTCCGGCTGATGATTGAACAGAGGCTGGAGGAGATTTCTGAGGGTCCAGCAAGGCTGTGAATGCAGCTCTCATTGCAGGAAGCTCTCATTGCAAGGTGGTGCATGAAGGCCATCCTACACCGAACCCTACATTCCCATCGCTCGGGGAGCATCAACCAGGAGCCAACCCATCCTTCTGCATAGGGCAGAATGTAGCTATTGCCATGCCCAGATGTCACCCCCCAAAATGCAAGCCCCTGCGATGCTGGCACACTCAGGTAGCCCCGTCCCATGCACAGGACTCGGCAGCTTCTTTGCAGCATCCTCGGGGGGCTCTTCTTCTGCAAATGCTTGTTCTGCTCCTTGCTGGATGCAGAGAACCACATGCAGGGCTCTTCCAGTGGCACGAAACTCAAATCCTTGCAAAAAAAGATAAAAAGAGGAGATTAGGGAGCAGGGCAAAGCTGCTGCAAATGGGCATGAGAGGGGCTGCAAGTGCTCAGCAGCAATAACCCGGGCTCGGTTTGGTGCAGTTCTCCCATACAGTGCCTGGAGGAAGCCAAACAGCACAAGTGATTCCTCTTAGAAAAGAAATATATATATTGAAAAAAAAAAGCACATTTGTCTTGCAATAATTCATAGGTGATGGGAAGCTTTTGTACAACCCCAAAGGACCTCTGAGAGTTGCTTTCTTCCACTTTTGCCATGGAAAGCAAAACATGATTGAATGTTGGACTTACAGTGAAAGAGTTTTCCGGTGCATTTCTCCCTTAAACCCACATCTGGTTGTTTAACCCTCCTCTCCCTGTTCCTAATTTGCACTAATTATACTGTGGGATTTAAAAAAGAGCCACCCCACACACGATGTCAAAGCTCTCTGGTAGCCAAATGCCAAATAAGGCTCACTGGAGCAACGACGGTGCTGAGCTGCCCTGAGATGGCTGTAAGGAAACTGGAGCAGCACAGGGACTCTGTGAACTCTCCCCATCTCATTTCTGGGGGGGATTTTTGCATGTTTGTGCGTTGAAACTGAGTCTGGGTAATGTTTCTCCTTGTGTGTGAGGGGATTGAGACAGAAAGAGGTTTATTTTGCCAGGCAAAAGCCTCCCTCCCTCCATGCAAAATCAGCAATATCTATTTTATACCTCGACGTGAACTGAAACTCTGACTTGTCCCACTCCTGAGTATTTCGCAATGTATCTTTGTTAACATTCTTTTTGGTTAATGGTACCTTTTACACTTTTAACACGTGTTACAGGAAGTATTGTCCGGTGTCAAAAGTGTTCTATGTATTTGGAGGACGATTGTGGCGTTGCTTTGTTTATTAACAAGAAAACCAAAATATGTAGCAAATTAATACAGTATGGAAGCACATGAGTTAGAGCTGGTTTTGTTCAGAATAAAGCACTTTGTGGATGTGGTTTGTTGGGCATCGTGGGGGTGGGTCAGTGGTTGGACTTGGTGACCTGGGAGGTCTTTCACAACCTTAATGATTCTCTGATTCTGTGGGCATGGTGGCAATGGGTCAATGGTTGCAACGGGTGACATTGGAGATCTTTTCCAACCTTAATAATTCTATGATTCTACGGGGATGGAAGGAATGGGTCATTGGTTGGACTGAGTGATCTTAGAGGTCATTTCCGACCTTAATGATCCTATGATTCTATGGGCACGGTGGGGATGGGTTGGTTGGTAGTCTTAATGATTGTAGAGGTCTTTTCCAACCTTAATGATTCTCTGAGTCTCTTCCAGAGTGTAAATTTCACCTCTGAAGGGAGGCTCATGTCTTGCTCAGTTTTGTTTAAACCCACTGAAATTTTCAACCTGATGCGTTTTGTTTTTTCACCTCCCAGAAGCTGAGCTCTCTGGAAGCCACCATCCCGTGTTGCCCATCCCACTAAAAACAATTTATCCCTCCCTGTAGAGGAGGGGAATGTGTGACGTTGGCTCTGACCAGTGATGCTTTATCAGCTGGGAAAATCCCAGTGTGAGCTGAGCTCCGTGCGTGCAGACAGGAGGAGGCACAGGCAGCCCGGCTGCGGCTGCAAGGTAAGGGCAGTGCATTGCTGGATGGCACAGCAGAGAGGGGTGAGAAAGAGCGGGGATGGAGCTGGGGGATCTGCAGGTTTGCAGCTCTGGGGGTCGGGGTGAGAAGAGCAACCCAGAGAGGTGTGCACTGCTGCATTACCTGCGGTGTGATCCGCAAGCGTGGATGCTGGAGGGATAATGGGATGGAAAAAAGAAGGAAAAAGGAAGCTTTCATTTGTCTGTTTTCTTTGTGTGTGTGTTTCCACATCTGAAAACATCTGGAGTAGAGACTTGTGCCTAACTTTCTTTAAAGCAAAAAAAAAAAAAAGTGTTGTTGCTACACTATTTGGAGGAACAGGTCCTCTTAACAGTGCTGAAGGTGGCTAATTTAAGTAAGTCCTTTTTTAGGAAGCTCTGCGTTTGCACTGCCTCTCGTGTCAGGCTTGGAGGGGGGAATCACGCCTGGCACCTTCTATTGGGGGAAATGCTGATGCAGGGATGCTCCATTGGCTTTCACTCAATCGGGGCCACGGGGCTCTGCCTTTTCAAAAGGCTTTTGTCAACACAGCTCAGCGATGGCTCAGCAGCTTTGGCACAATCAATCTATTTGCTCAGCCACAAGGGCTGGTGGGGGAACACGGGGGGGTCCTCGCTGCTGCTTTTCACTGGGGTGCAAAAACCAAACTGCAACTTTGCTGGGATACTGGGGAGCGTTCACATCACAGGTTGGCACTGTGGAAGTTTGCAACACAATGGCAGTGCTGATCTTGTGTGTATATTGAATGTGGTAAACGGATTGAACTGTAAGTTAAAGAACAGATTCAATATATCAAATATATGGAGGCATCCAAGGCCAGGTTGGATGGGGCCCTAATCAGCCTGATGTAGTGGCTGGCAGTCCTGCCCATGGCGGAGCAGTTGGAACTCGGTGATCTTTTAGGTTCCTTCCAACTTGAGCCATTCTACGATTCTATGAAATACATTGGATGTTCCTGTCCATGGTAGGGTGGTTGGACTAGATGATTGATCTTAAAGGATCTGTTCCAACCTAAACCACTTTATGATTTTTTGAATATATCGAATGGGTCAAATGCATGAAATCATAGAATCGTATCATGGCTTGGGTTGGAAGGGGCCCCCAAGGTCATCCAGTTCCAACCCCCTGCCATGGCACTGTTCCCAACCACTAGATCAAGCACCAGATCAGGCTGCCCAGGGCCCCATCCTGCCTGGACATCTACCATCCAGGGAATAGACATCCACTACCTTTCTGGGCAACCTTTTCCAGCACTCATCAATTCAACAAATTAACATTAAATATATAACATTAAATATACCAAATACACTGCATATATAATATATATAGAGAGAACCTCTCCTATGAAGATAGGGTGAGGGAGCTTGGGTGATTCAGAGAAGGCTCTGGGCAGGACCTCACTGCAATCTTTCAGTACATAAAAGGAGCTTATAAACAATACAGAAACCAACTTAAACACGTTCTGATAGTGACAGGACAAAGGGGAACATTTTTAAACTAAAAGAAGGGATGATTTAGTTGGATGTTAGGAAGAAATTCTTCACCATGAGGATGGTGCTCTGGGACTGCTGCCCAGAGAGCTGTGGATGCCCCATCCCTGGAGATGCCCAAGGCCTTGGATGGGCCCTTGGCAACCTGAGCTGGTGGGGGGCAGCCAGGCCACGGCAGGGACTGAGATGATGGCACTGTGAGATCCCTTCCAACCCAACCATTCTGCGATTCCACGGTTCTATGATCTTTAACAGCTCTTCCAACCCAACCTCAGGCCACCACAACCCTTCCTTGCAGGTTACTCGGGATGCGGCCCCGTGACGCCTGGTGTTGGGTGGCCGTGCTGCTGCTCGCCCTGTTCAGCAACACAGCTGGAGGCCGACGTGGAGCTGCAGGAAGAGCTGGGGGACGAGGAGGAGGAGGTGGCGGAGGAGGAGGGCTCCGCGGGGGCTTTCGGTCCATCTCCCGTGGAGCCAACACCGCAGGCCGAGGCTCTAAGATGGCGAGTGCCATCGCAGCCGGTGCTGCTGCAGGGTATGGGATGGGGCTCCTGGGGCGCCCGCGGCCCTCCCGCCTCGGTCATGGCCCCCCGGCCCAACGGCAGCCCCCACCGGCTGGGGGGTTCCATGCTGCAGCTTGGCCGGAGCTGGGGGCCAAGCGGGGACCCCCCAGCCGAGCCCCCAGGGGTCCGTGCGGTAGCATTCTCCCCGCTCTACTGCTGGCAAATGCCATCTGCTGGGTCAACCATGGGATGTAACACTGAGATTTGACGTGGGGACGGGGCACAGCTCCCTCCCAGATGAAACCATGGGTGCTTGGTGGTGCATGGCAGCGCTGGGAGGTGGGATGGGGATCAGGGAGGGGGGAGATGCTCTGCTGCCATCTCGATTCCTTGGAACCCTCTGCCAGCAGCCATCACCGTGGCAACCTTGGGATCCTGCAAACCCATCGAGCACATGAAGAAATCAAGCTCAGCAAGGAAATTTCAGTATTTCTACCCACACATTGTGCAGACACAGCTGGATTGACCCCATCAGCCTCAGTGCTTGTCCTGGTTTTGCATGGTGTGGCAAAACCAGGAAAGATGTTATGAAAAGATGTTCCTTTCCCCAAAGAGCACTGGGACTCAGCTGGGGACACGGGGCTCCAAAATGGACCCTTCCAACTTGCATTAAAGTTTGGTTTGGAGACAGCCTCTTGCTCCAGTTTGCAGTATGGGGGCATCTTGTATTGGGCTGCAGATTTGCTCTTGTTATGGGGAGCTTCACACCAGCTCCACTGTATTTAGCATTGGGTGTAGCCCTGCATTGCTAAGGGATGTTGCAGCGAGGGTGGCACCAGCAATGACAATGCTGTGCAGGGAGAAACCCCCCCTGCCCCATCCGTCCAGCCTCAGTATGACGGAATCTGCTACAGCCTTCAGCTGCCCAAAATACAGACAGCTATGTGTTGCCCTGTCCCTGGGCTCTGGAGTTCCATGGCTTGCCCTCTGCAGATGTTTCAGATTTGCTTTTCGTCCAGTTCTTCCCAGAAGGTAAACTGATGCAAATCCTCTCTGACACGCAGGGAAAAGAGGGGTTCTTTCAGCTCTGAGTTCTGCATTTTCTCTGCTCCTTCTCTTGGGTGGTCAAACATCTCCAAAAACGCGGTTGAGCCACAGCAGCTGACAGCAAAGGAGAACTGAACAAAATAGTGGGGCTCCCCCTAAAAGACATGGGCTGCCTCACTGTCGCCCTCCTGCAGGTGTTGGTTTTTGTTTTATTTCCCCATTGTTCCTATTTAAAATGAGCCATGAGCCTCAGATTTGCATCTTCCTGCCCATGTTTTGCATCCATGCTGTGGCTGAATGGACAGACCACACTGCAAGCATTCTTCACTCACCTCTCTGATTCGCAGCCTGAACTCAGAGGTGCTGCAGCTCCAATGCAGCCCCACCTTTTTCTCGCTTTCTCTCTTCCAGAAGCATGCAACACATGGAGACGTGCTGCAAACCTCCTGCAACCCAATATAAGACATTGCAGGAGAGGTCAGGGTATTTGCATGCATTTTGCTCCGAAATTGCTACTCGTGATACCTGAAAGCTGCCTGGGGAGCTGCGTTTGGTGACAGTTTCGCAACACACGCGTTGCACGGCCACCTCCAGAGCTGCTGCTTGGAGCTGAGGCGCAGCTCGGACACGAGATGGAGCTGTTGGCCGCTCAGCAGCGCACGTTCCCAACGCAACCCTGCCCAGCTCAGTGCAAATTCAGGCCCCAAACGCTTTTTGCAGCTTTTTTTTTTTTTAGGCAGAAAAATGTGCTGCGTTTTTTTTTGCTGCAGGATTTTTTGTGTCAAAATGAGGGACTCAGCTTAACAAGGAGACGTTGTGCGAGCAGAAGATAACCGCAGCCGGTAATTTCTATGAACTTTGGGGCATATTTCTCCTGATGGGAACATTTCCTGCTTGCCTGTCAGCATAGCTCCATGCACAGCGCAGAATCTGCAGCGTTTCACCAATTAACTCAGTGCTGTGTGGGCACGGAGGGTGGAAATGCTTTTGTCTGAGCTTCCTCCGAGCATTTCTCATTGTTTCCATCTATCCCAGTGGGGCTGGAACAGCACTGTGTTCTTTGATTGAAGCGTAGGAAAAAGTTTTGGGGTTTTTTGGGGTGGAAAGGAGCACTTTGTGAGCTCAGCCCTTCCTTACTGGAACATGGGAGTGCACCCTATTGCCTTGCACGTGTTGGCACCCCAGTAGCAACACATCCGTAGGGCTTTTTATACCCCAAGTCCTCCTCTTCACCACCACTTTTTGCACTGATCTGGCACAGAAGGGATGCAACGTGTGGGATCCTGGATTTATCTCCCCCCCCGTCCCCCCCCTCATTTTGGAAACTAAGTGCAAAGATCAAACCCTCCTCATTTCCTGACTGCCATCTGATCGTTCACCCCCCTCACTGCTCCTCTTACTGATAATCTGAGATAACGTGATGATGCCCATTTCTAAGTAGCTACCTTCCAGAGAAAAGCTTTTATATTCCTATTCCCAAACACCTACGGGAGCTCCAGATCCCCATTATGGACATCTTGTGGTTTCCCAGCTGTTTGCACTCAGGAATAATCATCTGTTTAGTGCCAAATGGTTCTTCTTTTTTATATTTTTCCTGGCAAAAACATGAAAAGGAGTCACTTTGGGGGTTTTCTGGCACGTCACTTGAAGACCAACACTTAAAGTGTCCTTGAGGAAAGAGGGTATTGCAGCACAATTAATAGCACAGAATCACAGACTCATAGAATTGCCCATGTTGGAGTGGGACCTGTAGGGATCACAGAGTCCAACCCCCAGCTTGCTCAACCCAAACCACTTCAAAGAAAAGCACCATTGGCCAAAGTTCCAAAGTCTTCACTCTTTCATTATAATATTTAAGCTTTGCTATATTCCAAGTAGCTCAATAGTGGTGCTGGGTTTTGTATGGGAGAAGAACTCGTGGTTTAAATGGGGAGAAGAAGTCCTCAGCTGAGAAGGACATCCTCAACTGTTACATTGGCTTTAGTAGAAAATGTTTGTTGGATGGCACTGAAACCATTTGTGGAAGAGGAGGGGGAAGGTTAATCAGATCTTGACTTCTGGCTATATTAAAGGGGATTGATGTCCCCAGGATGGAACGAAGGGTCAGAGAGGTTTCAGGTTGGATATCAGGAACAATTTGTTCTCAGAAAGAATGGTGAAACATTGGCACAGGGGGTGATGGGGTCACCGTCACTGGAGGTGGTCAAGAACTGTGGAGATGTGGCACTGGGGGACGTGGGCATGGTGGGGTGGGGATCTTGGATGTCTTTTCCAACCTTAATGATTGCATGATTCTAAAGGGCAAAAATGCAGCTTCTGTCTTCAGTATATCCCTGTGGAGTGCAAGTAGGGCAAGAAGAGGGAGAAAAGGAAGAAATTTGGGAAAACAGACAAGACCAGCGTGTCACTGAAACCCGAGGATGGGACATGTGGTCATGAGATGGCCAAAGCCAGAACTGCACAAAGGAGGCTCCCGCACCTTCGCTTCACCCGTTTTAATTTGCGCCAGACGTCAAACATGTAGAAAAATACTGGAAAGTAAAACGCAGTGCATGCACCAATACAAACGTACAGAACAGCCCTGTCTCACAAAGCACACATTGCCTCCAAGTCCTGATACTTTTACCATTTTGTTGTTGTTGTTGTTGAATATACTGAAAGTATATCTCCACTTAAGTTACAGTGACGTGAAAATCATTTAGGATGGCTGGGTGTGGCCAACAGTGGCATTCAGTGCCCACATACAGGATATATATTAGCTCTACGTGGTGCGAGCAGCTCGTGTAACTTTACATATGCTACAGCCTATGTACACATCAGCAGCAACCAAAACACAAGAAGCAATAGTTCCATTGGCTGCACTGAACAATTTGCTCACAGAGGTGGATCTCCAGCATCCCCTTGGCGTTCATTCTACTCGTGCTTTTTGCCATTTCAATCCAGTTGAGCTGATTCAAGAACTGCACTGCATTCTTGATTCCCCTCTGGCTGCATTTTAGCATCCTTTGGGTTTTGGGGCTGATGGCAAACGATGTTCCCATGGCTGATCCATACGAGATGCACTCATTTTCTGTCATACATTGAAAAGCTTTTGCTCAGTGTTCCTTTTTGGGCATTCAGCAGTGCTCCCTTCCTCTGGGCAGGCTACAAAGGGCAGCAAGGCTCAGCTGGAAGCAAAGCAGCGTGGATTGATATGATGAGCCCAACCCCCAGCTGCTGTGGCTCAGCCTCACTATTCCCAAATCACTCTATTTTTGAAGTGCTGCTGCTGGAGGTGTTTACAGCATGCAAAATGCAGAGTGGACAGTTCTTATCCACATGGTAGGGTTGGGATTGGCCGATTAAAGAGCTACAATTGCACCTCGGTAGCCCAGGGTGTTGCTTGGGACTCCCCAAAACCCATCAGCCTCCATGGGACGTGTGGGTGCCAAGCACCTGGGGTTGGGGCTGGTGTGCCCTGGGGAAAGGCGCACTGCTGTCACCGGGGCTAAGCAGATTAGGTAAAACCCTGCTTGTTACCAAAGAGGATTTTCGTATATGCTCCTGCAGGGACAATGAGGGCTGGGCAAGCCCATCTCTCTGCCCCAGAAAGGAGGAGGAGGAGGAAGTGGTGAAGGCCATTTTCTGGGCATCCCACTCCACCACCAGCAGCCGTCCTGCCACGACCAGGACAGGACAAAATTCCCTCCCAGTTGCCCAAATCGGAGTCTGCAGGGAGGCAGCGGGGGGACATCTTCACCAAAGATGGACAAAAGCGAGGACAAGGGACACCCCATGGGTGGGCGCGGGGACACGATGTCATCTCACGGCCACAGGGCACGGCATCCCATCAGTGCATGGCAAAAAGGGTGGCGAGGAGGAGGAGGACGGCGAGCCAGGTGTCGGCAGGGTGCAGCTGGATGCCCGAGGCCAGGCGGTACTCGCGGTACTGCTGCACGCACATCTCACGGATCACCTTTGTCACCACTTTGTTCTCCATCTCCACCTCCGTTTGGTTCGCTGCCGGGACAGCCTCGGAGGTGTTCTTCTTGGCAGCAGGGCCGATGCTGTACTCAGTCACTGTGATGTTAAAGCAGTCGGCCACGAAGACGTCCTGCGACACGGGGCTGCTGTAATCCCGGTAGTAAACCCGGTTGGGATAACGCGCCGAGTTCTCGTTCCACCACCGGTACTCATCGGGGCTGTCGAAGCGGTAGTTCATCCCCGACATTACGCGCCCCATGGCGTAGCCCCCCAAGCCCCCCACCACAGCGCCCGCCGCTGCTGCCCCCGCCACGTGCTTGAAGTTGGTTTTGGGGGGTTTCCATGGCTTCTGGTTATGGTAGCTTCCTCCACTGGATGGGTTGTAGCCTTGTCCCCAGCCTGGGTAACCTGGGTTATGGGGGTAGCCAGGATTCTGGGGGTAGCCGGGGTTATGGGGGTAGCCGGGGTTGTGGGGGTAGCCGGGGTTGTGGGGGTAGCCCGGGTTGTGGGGGTACCCCGGGTTGTGGGGGTAGCTGGGCTGGCGGGGGTAGCTGGGCTGGCGATGGCTCCCGGCACCCCAACTCCCACCGCCGGGTTTGCCTTTGCCCTTCTTGGAGAGAGCAACGTCAGTGCAGGCAGCGAGCAGCAGGGCCAGCAGGCAGCAAGTGGTGAGGAGCCTGGCCATGGCTGCGGGCATAAGGACACGCACTGTTAGGGCAGTGAGCAGAGACCCCCCTCCCATCCCCACCCCCTTCATAAGCATCACAAAATCTTCCACCTAAACTGAGCATCATCCTAAACATCATCCTCTTTTGAACAGATTTGGGCATAACCGTTTACCCTTCCAAAAAACCCATGCATCTCCCTCCTCCCCACGCTTGCAACCCCCTATACACCCTCCCATGAGCCTCAAACCAGCCTCTGCCGCTAACTGCAATCTTCAGCATCGGGTTTTCTGCCAGAGAACAGAACTCGCTCATGCTTCCCAAGTCTGTTTATGTGCAGCAGCCCTTAGCAGAGCACGAGCTGCTGGCATCGCTCTGGTTAATGCGTTTGCAGCTCTTTGCTTACTCAGCACTCTGCTGCTGGCATTGCGGGGGCATGCAGGGCTGCCAGCAGCCCCCGACACTGAGATTGGTGGGAGGGCAAAATGCCACTGTAATGAGCTGCTATCTGCCAGGAAACTGAGCAGCTGTAATGGACACCAACTCTGCAAAACATCTCTCCAGCTGAAAACTCCCATGCGAAGGGAGGTCACCACATTTCTCAATGGGCAGTGGGCTGGGTGTGCTACCTGGCTCATCTCATTGCCCATGGCTTGAGCCTTGAGTATGCTTTTTCTTTTTCCCTCCCTCTTTTTTCCTCCCTTTTTTCCTTTTTTCCCCCACTTTTTCTTTTTATTTTTCCTTTTTTTTTCTGTTCTTTTTTTCCTGTTTTTTTCCTTCCTCCCACCCCCCCAGGATTAATGGTCACCACTAATCCCTAAGACGAGTTAAATACAGATAACAGATGACTCTCATGAGACGCACTGACCATCCCTCATGAGACATAACAATTCCTTCCTTAAGCTACAACCTTTTCCAGTTGCCTATTAACTACAGCTTCGCACTCCACAAGCAAACAAACCAATCTCTCTCCTTGTTCAGATAACAACAGCCTTCTTCCCTCCCCCAGAGCACGGGGGATGCACTGACCTGGCCCTGTAATGGGGGGACATGGCCTTGGCTGCTGCTTTATTGCTTTCCCCATCCCTCAGTGCCCACCCAAGGATGAGATCAATGACTTGAAAAATTAGATAGCAGACGTGATTAAAATTCAGATGGGCAAATGCTGTGTGGTCTCAAAGAAGGACTCGGGAAACAGGGGGAAGAAATGAAGCAGCAAGTTGGCAGCTTGCCTCAAGATGTATGATTTCCTGCAACAAGGGATGGCAAAAAAACTCTGAGATGCAGCACGGATGGAAACAAGTTTTGGCAAAGCCCTGGGGGTGTTCCTGCCCAGCAGCACCGACCTGTTTGCAGTGGTGTTGGAGCTCTGATAAACACAGCCGGGGTTGTGTTGTGTTGTGTTGTGTTGGCACTGCTAATTGCTGAGCCCTAATAAATGCAATTAAAGGCCTACAAGCAATGGGGAATGGGGATGTTCTTACCTCGGGGTGAGGTCCTGGGGTCGGCGGTTGCTTCCTCTGACTCAAAGATATTTATGTATGAGCGATTCAAGAAGCCTTGAATGGAGATGACAGATTAATTCGGGTGATTCGTGGCATCGGGCACCGCAAGGAGGGTTTTATATCTGTGCCACAGTGAGAGCATGGCAGAGGGGAAGAGGAAAATGGAGGATGTATGAAGCGATGGTGAGCAGCAGTTACATGCATGGGGCTTCGGCTCGGCGGGGGAAATCCAGCACTGCTGCCAAAATCACAGCGTGGTGGGGCCTGGAGTGCAGATCTGGGGAGGAGAGGTGAAGTGAAAGGGGAAGGAGGAGGTGGAGGAGTGCTGGGCGTGGGGAAGATGCTCTGTTTACAGTTTGAAGATGAGCTCGCCCTGCAATGCTGGGAAATTCCAGCTCTGGGTTGCAAAACGAGGGCTGGGGGGATGCACAAAGCACACAGACACCCCGATAACCCCCAGCTTTCAGAAATACCCCCCTTTCTCTGCACAAAACACAACACAAGGGCCGCACCATTTCGAGCCTCTGTGACCCACGACGCTGAGTTAATAAAACCCCGGGGTCGATATAGGGTGGGGGTGGGGGAAATTTCTGCTATCAGCGTGGAATCAGCCAGCAGCGGACGAGCAGAGGCGAGGAGCAGAGCTGCCTTAAGGCAGGCAGCTGAAATCTCTATTTTTAGGCACGGAAAGGAGGGCAGCCCCCATCCCTGGAAGCGATCCCACAGCCACCGCACAGCGCCCGCCGGCAGAAACGCCTCCGCTCGGCCCCATCGCCGCCCGCAGCCCCCGGTGGCTTCGCGCCCCCCCAAACCGGAGCCCCTTCCCCAGCACTCACCGCCACCGCTCGGCTTGAGACGATCCGGGTCCGGCGCAGGGGGGAGGACGGAATAAATAGCGAGAGGGAGGAGCTGGCTGCCGAGCAGCCCAACCCCACGCAGCGCCGCCGGCGACCTTCGCTCCGAGAGCGCGGCGTTCGGGTCCTTCCATCTTCCCCCGAACGGTGCGAGATAGGAAACCTCAGCGCCCGGCTGGTTTGTTCAAGAGAAGTTTGCCTTCGTCGGTATTCGGGAGATATTTGAGGAGGAAAGGAAGCGGTTGCCGTATGAGGCCACTCTCTTGTGAGAAACGCAGTAGCAGCTGGTGGGGGGAGGATAAAGTAAGCTCCGGCCGACAGTGAAAATGATCTTGAACGTTGGAGAGGATCTCTGAGATCATTGATTCCAGTCGCTGACCCTTCCCCACCGAGCCCATTCAGTCGTAGATCACAGAGCCATTAAGGTTGGAAAACACCTCTAAGGTCATCAAGTCCAACCATGGACCCACCCCGCTGTGCTCAATGAATCCGCCTTCAGAGTCTGTTGTGCTCTGGATGAGTGAAACTCCTGGACACTGTGATTGTGCATTTTGTGGTCAATGGAAAGAAGCAAATTAAACATATTAAGAATGATACGTGATGCTGATGGCGAGGTTTTACAGCCCCCACTTTCGGAGGATACGTGACTACAGTGCACTAAAGGCCAACTCAAACCTGCTGTAGCCATCATGCTCACCCTTTAGGTCAGGCTCAATAGAAGGGTTGAGTCCAGAGCACCCAGGGCACTCTGCCATGATGGCCAGGAGATGTGATGGCAGCTCGGAACTCATTGCACCCGGACTGGATTTGGCACAGGCCAGTGCTCCCACCGCTGGATTACGCAGCACATCTGGCTGTAAAGAGGATTCCCAGCTCTGTGCTCCGTGTTCTCCTCTGTCCATCTGGCTGGATTGTGTTAAAAAAATCATAATATTAAAATCACTTCTGTTTGGCAGTAAAATGGGTTGCATTGGGTGTTTGGCTTTGTGGGCTTGACATACGTTGCTGTTCCTATGGAAGATTCCAGCTGCAAATGGAGCAGCCTATGCATTTGTTTTAAGGTGCTGTGGAAGTTCGCAATGCTAAAAAGACCCAAACAAATGTGCCTGCAGCACCTCTCCAATTGAGCCACACCGACGATTTCTGTGGCACTCTTTGCTTTGTCTGAGGGTGAAATTTCTCCTGTCAGCAGGCTGAGAGCTGTATCGATCCCTGCTGGAGGTCCGCCCTTCATCTTCAGCCTCAGCCACAGCTCAGGTAGATGCAATGATGTTAAGTGCGGGGGGAATTGGTGCCAGGTTAGAAAGCATTAATGGGTTGTTTTTCTCGTAACGAATGCAAACACTGACATTGTTTTAATAATGAGACCAGCTGGGAGTGGACCCAGGGTCCATCTATCCCTGCTTCATTGCTTCTCATTGATTTTTCTCTGTTCCCTTTAATTCATGCACAACCCTTCTGTTCACATAATGCAGTTGGGCAATTCTTGGTTGCTTTTGGGGAAAGCCACAAATGCAAGGGAAAGCATTAAGATGGTTTGGCTGAGGCTTACAAGGTTTGTGTTTGGGGGTCATGTGGCAGATTTAGTGGGTTAGATAAGAGCTCTGAGTTCCACAGCCCATCACCATCCCATAGTCACACCCTGGAGCTGGGAATATATCAGCTGAGAGTGAAAGGGGAGAAGAGGAGAGGAGAGGAGAGGAGAGGAGAGGAGAGGAGAGGAGAGGAAATAG
>JAPSGF010000075.1:1295369-1432081 GCA_035772895.1 Perdix hodgsoniae
AGAGAAGAGAAGAGAAGAGAAGAGAAGAGAAGAGAAGAGAAGAGAAGAGAAGAGAAGAGAAGAGAAGAGAAGAGAAGAGAAGAGAAGAGAAGAGAAGAGAAGAGAAGAGAAGAGTTCATTTGAGGTGGACCTTCAAGGATTGTCAAGTCCAACTGATCAATTCAGATCTAACCAAAAATTAATGCACATCACTGAGGGCATTTATCCAGATGCCTCAAACACTGACAGGTTTGGGGCAGCAATCACTAGGATGCTCTCTGAACTCTCCAATGGCAATAATGTGCACAAACAGCCATAGATTAATGTGCATGGAGTAGTAATGAAGTGTGTTTTTGCATTTGCAGATTGGTTTATTTTCTGGTAGTGCCTCTGAAAGTCTCTTCCTTTAAAAATGCTCTCCCCTGGGATTTTCTGGTGAAACAAACATCTCTGTGATTGCTGGCTCCTGCCTTGATGGGAGCAGGGAAAAAGCAATTTGTGAGTAAGTAGGGCAACATTAGTACAGGGAAGGAAAGCACCAGGGCATCTGCACCACAGTGAAACAGATGCCACCCAGTTAGCCTTCATTTTCAATGTCATTCTGATATTAAAAGTAATTATGACCAGCTAGGGGATGTTGCACAGGCCTTGGTTGCTCACATTGGGTAAAGCTACGCTGGGGTTTGCATCCCTGGAGCCTGAACCTGGCATCATGTAATGATGCAAACAGCCCAGCAACACATCAGGAGAGGAAACACGGGGAAAAGCAAGCAAAGCAAACTTGTGCAAAGCAAGCAAACCCTCTCGTGCTGTTTCCAGGACTGTTTTATTTAAACAGGTAAAGCCAAAAGCTGAAAAAAGAAAGTATATCAATGCCTGCCAAGGGGAATACCAGCAGCCACGGTGCCCACATCTCCGTTGTTTTGCAGGTCCCTGCAATGCCTCCTTGCAAATCTCTGCATGGGGCCTAGGTTCTAGAGTGATGCTGTGGGCAGGAGGCTCCTTCTGGGGGCACAGCACTGAAAAAACGTTCCTGCTTTTTGCAGCAAATGTGTCAGATATTGTTCTTACTGTGCCTCCAAGCCACAGCTCCGTCCTTCAGTAAGTGGGTTTGCTGAAAGAGTGCAACATGGAGTACACACCCTCTATTTACTATTAGACATCTTAAAAGAGCTATAAATGCTCACTGACCTGATGCAATCTGATTAGGGGCTGTACACAAGCTCTGTGTATCGCTGCTATTCCAAGCAGGGATGTGTGTAAGCTCCTTACAGATGGGACCATCCCTGACTGCAGGCTGGTGGCCTCCCAGCAGTGCGCTGCTGCCAGCAATGGATGCGTGAGTTCATGAGAAACTGGAGGGATAAGTCATGATACTTCCAGGATTTTGCTGTTGGATTCTGGTATCTAATTTAAAAATAACACTCGCTCTGGATGGCTGCCATGGACACTTGGGATCAGTGTCTTTGGGGCGAACAATTCACTGCTGTGCCCGGAACATGAGAGAGTGGAAGAGCCATAATTCTTAGCAGAAAGAGCACATTATGTCCTTTTTTTTTTCTCAATAACACGCCTGTTTGTTGGAAAACACGAGGGCAGCCAGCATTCGGGCTCTTTCAGAGCTCTGTAAGGCTGCAGGAACAAACACTTGGTCAGCGGTGCTTTCATCCAACTTCCATAACCTTATTCCCCAACCAATGCAGGGCTGCCCTGCTGGCTCCCCTGCAGGAAAAACTGAATCTCTCTCCTTCTCATTCAGGAGTGGTTGTTTCTGACTCACCGGGAGGCTTTCCTTCACCTCTCCCATTTATTTTTAACTTGCAATCCCCTTGGAAGGCGTTCAGCAATGGGAGCACGAGCAGCTGACGTAGCACGGCTCTGAGGTCACCCCCTTAAAAATAATCCAGGGCACACCCCGGGAGGGTGAAGGTGCTCTCATTGCCATCGTTTTCACATCAGTCATCCAAATTCCAGCTCCAATCCAGATGTGCGTCAGCTGCGTGCTGAGAGCTTGCAGGGGCTGGCCAAAAGCTGACGTATGGCAGCGTCGCATCCCGTCACCCTTCCAATGGGAGGCTCATTAGAAGCACAGGATGGCTTAGGTTGGAAGGGATCTTAAAGATCCCTTAGTTCCAACCCCTAAACCCTCCAATTCATTCCTCGGGGCTGCCTCTGGGATGGGGCAGGATGTGACAAAGTGTTGGAGATAGAGAAATTTTAAAAAGAACTGTAAACTTTCATTATCTGTATTTTATTTTCTGTATTTTTTTTTCCTTTTCTATGCATAGTTTTTGTCCAGCTCTTTGCTCTGTTTATTCATCAGGGACAGAATCCAGCTCTCGCTTCCTGTGTTGTGGTTTCTAATTCAAAAGCTCAGGGAGGATGAGACAATTAAACCCACTTTGCTCACCAAATGGACGTGCAAATCTCCTTAACCCCCTTTTCCCCCTCTCCCCGTAGATAAACCTTCCCAGGGCCATCACTTTGCTTTTTGCCTTTCCCATGGTGGAGTGTTCACCCCCTTTCCCTCTCGATGTCTCAATAAGATAAAGAAAAGACAGGCAGCGCTTGGGCAATGCACGCCTTTGGGTGGGAAATAATGTAGGTTTTCAGCCTTAGGGTTTTAAATACACTGAGTTTCCCACATGATGTGCACATTTTGGCACATCTTCCAGCTGGGAGGTTGACCTGAGATTTATTACAAAGCTTTCCTTTTTCCCCAAAGCAACAAATGAAAGGCTCTTTGTGAGGCTCTTGCTGACGTTATGTACCAAAGAGACACTGTATACCAAAGGGATATTTCATACCAAATACTCAGAGATGTTAAATACCAAATCTGCTCCGTACGTTTCATACTCTGCCCTTTTATTTTAGCAGGGGAATTACTGCTGGAGGAAAGCTTTACCATCCCTGCATGGGAGTCAGAGCCAATAACCATGCTTTGGTGCAGGGAAGGGATCAGGGAGAGGAATGCTGCTCTGAGGATGCTCCAGATGCTCACACGGAGTTGTTGTCATGGGCACGGTGCTCCCCATAGGCATCTCCATGGCTACCTCAGCACTGAGCAGTGGGGATGCAAGTGGTGCAGAAAGCACAGTAAGCTCAAAGGCTGCATGCTCCCTCCCACCCAGGAGCACTTGGGATCATCCAAAAGGTTTATCCCTGGGGACGTTGGCTGTTTTTCAGCCAGAGCTCAAAGGCAGCTGAGATCTGCAATTATTATTATTTTTCTAAGTGAAAGTTTCAGATTTTTAGAGTCTCCCCTCGTGTGGAGTTTCTACGGGGGGTGCACTGGGCAGAAGGTGAGACTCAGAGCTTTTTTACCATCTTTATCCAGTGTCACCAAAGAGTCATAGAATCACAGAATTGTGAAGGTTGGAAAGACCACTAAGACACCAAATCCACCCCCACCCCACCATGCCCACTGGCCACGTCCCTCAGAGCCACATCTCCATAGCTCTTAGGCCAGGGAGGAGCAAAACATACAGGCTAAGCCTTATTTTCATGGTAAGGGACTCCTTTATGATAGGAACCATCACGTGCTTCAGGTTTGGTTCAGAAGATGCTTACCTGTAAAGAAATGCAGCTGGAACTTTGATGTCCAAACTGTGGCGCTGGTGGCTTTGTGGTAGGAAGCGCCTGCATCGCCGCAGGATCTTTCATCATCCTCAAAGCACTTTGTCCCTATCAGCAAGTTATTTTTTACAAAATCTATCAGGCAGTTGACACATCTGTGCTTCCCAAACGAGTGAGGATTTCCCCGTGTTTCCCCAGCTGAAATACTCTCTGGTAACCAACAGAGAAATGCCTCATTTTATGCATTATTGAAGGATGATGGCTACCCAAAGCCAGCAACAGCGCACAAAATGCCCATATTATGCATTATGTGTTTCAATGAACTCTTACCAGATCCTGGACATAGTGCTAAGGGCAATGGGGTAATAAAATTGATGTTAAATCTGCACGGAGCCATTATGGACTGGAATACAAGAACCATGCAGCCTTGGCATGGGGCTGCTGTCTAGGAAGGATGGAGGAACATAAACCTGACCAAAGAGCCAGGTCAATTGTCCGTGCCAGCCTCAGCACAATGAGGCTTCTCGCATGTAAAGCCTCACACACAGCTGCGAAATAGCAAACAATAGTCAGGGCTAATAATACAACACAATTTCTAATTCCCAGGGCATTTTTGTGGCTGCATTCTGCCCAGAAACATCTGCACTGTTCAAAATATCTTTGCGGTATCAATGGTGCAAGGATCTTGTCACGTAAAAAAGGAATTATCCTGCAGCAAAGCCTCTGGGACGTGAGTTCTCAGCATGTTTGGGAGCTGGGGTTACTCTGCTAAGCAGTCCTTGGGTCATTCACTACACCAAATAAATCAAAGATGCTCAGTTCAGTGCAGTTACATCAACCCCTCGGCTGGGATTAAATGAAATAAAGCTGCACATTGGGGTCTTATTGCTTCCTCATTAACCACAGCAACTCTTCTGAACTAATATTTTTTAAATGAACATTTTGGAGTCTGGGATGAACACAGAGATTGCAGCTCTTGGTGGCAGCTGGGGGTCCTGCAGTTTTGTGTCTCAGCTTATGGAGCTATTTTCAGGGATGATGAGAGCTGCAGATGGGAAAGGTCATGGGGCCATTTTCTGGAGAAAAACAGGTTGGTCTTGTGAAAAACAGAGAGAAAGAAAGGGAAATGAAACAACAATAGTAAATACCCCAATGGTATTTTAATTCCAGAAATAGGCCGATTGTGTTAGAAGGGGCTGCAAACACTTTTCCTGTATTTTTTTCCTTAGTTCTGGGAGTGGGGAAGAGGAATTGATGTCTGGAAATAGCTGCTGCTGGGGGACCACACCTGGGCTGGCGCCAGAGCTCCCAGCTCCTGCTGCCCTCCGGCCGTTGAATTATTGATTATAGTAATTATAGACACTTCTCAGGGTCACTGTTAGAGCACGAGGGAGGGGTGTTTGCAGGTGAGGAGCCGCAGGAGTTGAATTTCCAGAGAGAAGATGCGAAAAGGCGAACGGTTCAATCGGCACTGGTTTGGTTCAAGTGCCATAAATGTGCAGAGCACTGAGCCAAGACAAACCCAGATGGAAAAAACACCCAACTCTGATGAAGAAGGCATTCACTTTAATTAAAAAACACTGCATTCAGAAGCTGGAAATGCACCATTTGCAGTCTTTATGCTATCAAGAAAAATAACTGAGTGGAGAGAAGGCGCGCCAGCCTTGACACGGCACCAACGCTTTGGTTCCAATGGACTGGGAGCTGGCGGAGCTGGTGGGGATCATGGCTGGGACAGCTGGCCTAAACCAGTCAAGGGGACATTCCATACCATATGGCATCACCAATAAAAGCTGAAGAAGTGGGGGAAGCCACTTTCCCCCAAGGATGGGAAACTCTTGTCATGAAAGCAGCTCTCCTCCAAAGAACTGCTATGCATATCGAGGCTCTGCTTCCCAAGAAGTGGCCAAGTATTGCTTGGTCATGGGAGGAAGAGAATCATGTTTTCTCCTTTTTCTTTTTCTTCCCTCCTCCCCCCCCCCAAATTAAACTATTCTTAATTTATAAGGCTTTCCTTGTCTCGCCATTGTATTTTCTTCCTCTCTCCTTCTATGGTGGTGCGCATATGAACATTAATAGTTCAACCATCACAAGGGGACATTTAGGAAAGGGCTGGAGGTTATTCATAAACCATGGCCTTGCTTCAGCTTAGGAATCATTAACCAAGCCTGTCCTCATTTCCTTTTTTCCCCATGAAAACAAAGAAAAACTCTAACCTAATTGGATTAGGGCAATTTCTGGAATATTCATAGTAATTTATTATTAACCCAGAGATGCAACCACTCACGTTTTCAATCCGTGTAGCTGCCAGGCAAGAAGCAGAGCTATGGCAGTGCTGACCACACATATTTACAGCACTGTATTCCTTTGCTATTCATTACTCATCCGTGCAGCATTTTGTGTACTGTGATTAGGCTTTAAGAAATAGCTTTGGGAAGAAGAGCTAATTGAATTCGGCTCCATTGTTGGCACACCTGTATTGTTCTTTAATCAACAGGTCAGTTAAACAATTATTTTTGTAGTTGTTACCTTGCACTTTCGCCCTTTTCAAAAACCCATTGCAATGCTGACCTCTGCAGGTAAATGGCGCACAGAACCAGCTGGCTTCGGGCAGCAATAACCTAAATAATGCATAATATGGGCATTTTGTGCGCTGTTGCTGGCTTTGGGTAGCCATCATCCTTCAATAATGCATAAAATGAGGCATTTCTCTGTTGGTTACCAGAGAGTATTTCAGCTGGGGAAACACGGGGAAATCCTCACTTGTTTGGGAAGCACAGATGTGTCAACTGCCTGATAGATTTTGTAAAAAATAACTTGCTGATAGGGACAAAGTGCTTTGAGGATGATGAAAGATCCTGCGGCGATGCAGGCGCTTCCTACCACAAAGCCACCAATGCCACAGTTTGGACATCAAAGTTCCAGCTGCATTTCTTTACAGGTAAGCATCTTCTGAACCAAACCTGAAGCACGTGATGGTTCCTATCATAAAGGAGTCCCTTACCATGAAAAAACAGAAGGCTTAGCCTGTATGTTTTGCTCCTTCCTGGACTAACCCCTAATTACGTTTAAGAGGTGGGCTTGCTTGGGTCCCATCTTTCAGCCCTTGAGCAAGGAGGTTTTCTGGTCCCTGCTGGAAGTTTTTTTCATCAGTAACTCCTTAGTGAGTGCCAGGAGCACCTGTCAGGGCTCAGAAATAATAATTAATAACCATAAATGATGAATACCGCCAGTGCTTTGAGGGCCCGGGCTGGAGGATCCCAAGACCCAAGCTGCTGATGGTTTGATGATGCGCAATGTTCAGGGTCCCAAGACCCAAGGTGTTCAGAATCTCAAGACTCAAGGTGCTGAGGGTCCTAAGAACAAAGATGTTGAGGGTCTCAAGATCTGTGGCCCTGCCCTCCCCCGGCCCTGATCCTTGTGACTCCTCCAGAGTGACCTTGGAGCAGAGGGGACTGAGAGCTGGGTGTGCTCCTCTGAGAGGCTGCAGCCCCCACACCTGAGCATTTCCTGGCAAAATCACAAAAATAAGCAGGCAGTGGTAGGTTTGGCTCAGGAAGGTTTAATGTGCTCCATCCCAGGAGTGGAGAAGCATTGCAGGGCGCTGCTGCAGGAGGGCTGCAGTGGGCGAGAGGGAGCCAGGCATGCGTCGCAGCGGGGTCTGCATGTGCAGCGGGAGAGCCAGCAGTCAGCGGGAGCTGCAGGGACGCTGCCTGAGGTCCCCGGTCAGCCAGGCTCCAGGGAGGTCCCTGATGGTACTCAGACACTGAGGGAGAGATGCTGCAAGGACCTGGAGCCCTACAGTGCACGGACACGGGTGTCCCTGTAGTCAAGAAAGATAGGCAGACCCCATGGACGTTGGGTTCTCGGAGGGACCTGGAGTCCTACAACATTTGGATGTGCCTAACACTCAGAAAGGATGGCTGAGGAGGAGGAACTCTACAATGCTTGGGTATGAGTTTGATAGGCAGAAACACGGGGCATGCAGCAAGCAGCCCAGGTCTCAGCTTCCACCATACCTGCAGAGCCTGACCTAGAGCTTCAGTGCCGTGACACGAGGGATGTGGAAGGGACAGGTCTCCTCTGAGCCTGTAGAGCTGTGGAGAGAGAGGGAGAAAACATCAAATAGCCAAGGAGGAGCACATATCTGCCCACTCTGCACTGGAGCTCGCCCACCCCATGCTTGCTTCTTACATGAGCCGGTTGCGGATGGGGCGGAAATGCTTGGTGAGCCTGATGGCAAAGATAATGTTGGGGATGAGGAAGAAGGTGCAGCACCCCAGGCTGAACCAGAAGGCATTCTGCAAGGAGAGAGCACATGGGTCCCTGCTGGGCTGTGCAGGGAGAGGCAGAACCAAAGGTCCAGAGGGGCTCGGGGAGCCTTGTGGCTGCTGGTCCCAGTGCGGGGTGCAGCAGTGGGGTTCTTACCCAGGGGTCAGCAATGCGGTCACACAGGATCACCCTCCCGTTGTCAAGGGCTGTGGCAAGAGGCTGGCACGAAGCTACATCCTCCCTCAGCTGGAACAAGGAGCGGGGAGGTCGAGCTTAAAATCCCACCCAGCTCAGGAGGATGCAGTTTGCTGCCTCCGCTCTGACAAATGTGAGCACCCACCGTCTGCCCAACCCAGTGCAGGTACTGTGCAAAGTAGCGCAGCTCCTTCCTGGTGAAGCAGCCAATCTCCTGGGGGGGAAGGAAGGTGGCATGGAGGCTGGGCTTGGAAAGAGGACTTGAGGCTCCAACTGCCCCTTCCTCCATTCCAGAGCTCCTTTACTGCTTTTATTCTCTGGCTGTGGGGCATTTTTCCGCCCCTGGCTCACCTGTCGGAGGATCTGCTGGGCTTGCACAGGCAACCGGGCTTCCACTGATGCAATGGTGGCCAACGTGGTCTTCACTCGCTCCTAGAGAAGTGCAGGAAGCACAGAGAACCCTCAGGGCACTCAGCAACCCTCAGGGTCTGGTGGAATGGGTGCCCCAGGATGGAATTTCTAATTTGGCCTGATTGCTGTGGGGTAGGGAGAAAAAACCCTCCTGGCAGGGTAGAGGCTCAATTAAACACAGTGAGGCATCTCTGCCAGGGATGGGACTGATGCTCATGGGCTGGCATCGTTCCTAGGTCTCCATCATCCTATGACTCACTTTTGGGATGCTGTACACATAGGGCCCCACGTATGTTTTTGGTACCTGAAGGTGCGGTGCCAAGCGTGAAAGGAACCGGACACTTTCCCCCAGCTTCACCTATAGGACAGGGAGGTGAGAAAGCTGCAAAATCCCTTTTCTCCCCTCCACAGGGACACGAGCTGCCCTGTAGGTGTGAACTCACCACCAGCGCCTCCTGAGTTTGCACCGTGGAGTTCTGCATCTGCCACAGAGCCTTGGCCTCGGCAGCCAGCCGTCCTGCCACTGTGCCATTCCTCTGCAGGGGGACAGCGGGGTGAGGGCAGCCCCTGGGCACACGGGCAGCTGCTGCTGTCTGCCACGCCACTCACCTGCATCTTCTGCAGCCCCTCCAGGCTCCGAGCCAGAGCAGGGAGGCTGGTCTGCACCACAGGGATCTTCATCTAGAGGAAAGCAGAGTCATCGGCTGCTTGAAATCCAGCCTTGGAAAGGTGACTGTCACAGGGAAGCAGGCCGCTCCCAGCATCCCCTCACCTCCTTCTGGAAGCTCCCATAGTCCACCTCATCCACACCGCTGCGGGCAAAGGTCTCCAGGTCATTCCTGCCCTCACTGCGGAGCAGCCGCACATCCCCCAGCTGTGCCGTGAAGTCACCCAGGCGTTTTTGGAAGTTGGCCGTGTACTGCAGGGATGAGACAAGGATGCTCAGGGCCTGGCACCTCCATCCCAGTAACCCCAGTAAAGCTCTTGCATGCCTGCATTGTTTCCAGAAGCTCTGCTTGAAGGCAGCCCTCACCTTCGGGCTTTTGAGGTGCTCATCCAGATTGTAGGATTTCTCCAGCTGCAGCACCTCCCACAGCCCCGCTCCACTCTTGCACTCCCTGCAAGGTGAAGAGACAGTCAGTGTCACCCCAGTTAGCACTCCTCCCACCAGTCTGGGGCAGGGGAGGGCTCCTGCCAGCACCCACCGGTATGCAGCAGTAAGGTTGGAGTCCCTCCTGAGGTTGAGCTGCTGGGTGAGGTTCATGGATGGAGGGAGGTTCCCAGGGGTGTCAATAAACTGAACAAAACAGTCAGAAAGAGAGGGGCAGGGTGAGACACATGCGTTTCTAGACATGTTTTTTGGGGGTGATCTGCCCTCACATGTATGTTCTGGTGTACCCCATCCCATCTGCAGCTAATCTTGCATGAATTGCATTGCCAATCAGGAGCACTTCAGAGCCATCCCAGCACCTCCAAACACCCAGGGGACAGTGATACAGGTGGAAGCATTGTCACATGAAGGAAATGAACCAGTGCAAAAGCCGATTTCCCACTGCAAACCCAGCCATCCAATTGTTATCTTAATATTTTGGTCTAGGATGGGGCTTTCAGGTTGGACATTAGGAAAAACTTCTCTGAAAGAGTGCTCAGGCACTGGCACAGGCTGCCCAGGATGATGGTGGAGTCACCACCCCTGGAAGTGTTCCAGAACCATGGAGATGTGGCACCGAGGGACGTGGTTTAGTGGGCAATATTGGTGGTGGGTTGACAGTTGGAGTAGACAGTCTTTTCCAGCCTTACTGGGTTCAGGGACAGGAGGCAGAGCATTTGTGGGCGTCTTGGTGAATGCATGCAGAGATGTATGAAGCGACAGACAGATGCCCACCCACCTTGTAAATCTCCTGGTTGACCCAATTCCTGCAAACCAACGTCTGGACGTTGCCCCCAACCAAGAAGGTGGTGAAAACCACGAGGATGAGGAGCCAGGAGAACAGGAAACCCAGGCCCACGCCACTGAAAGAAGGAGAGGAGGTGCCGAAGGCAGCTTTGTAGACCTGAGCAGGCTTGCGGTGACCTGCCTGGCCCCGCGGCTCCCTCCTGCGCCCAGGCACGCCGGCTGGGTGCGGGAGCTGCTGGCTTCCAGGGAGGAGCAGCTTCTCCCAGGCCCTCCGGCGCAGGCGGTATCTACAAAAGCCTCTCAGTTCAGCTGGCTCCTGGTTCCTGCCTTTGCTTTTGCCTTTTTTTTTTTTTTTGGGTGGCATGAGGTGGCCGCAGACCCCTGGGAGTAATGCTTACATCATGAGAAACTTGGCACCGGCTTCTCCTCGGCACTCGTAGTCGCTTGGGTCCTCCCGCTTGGACAGTCCATATGCACCCAGAGCCATCCCAGCCGCATTGCAGGCGACAATGAGCAGCACGATGGAGCACAGCGCCGTGCCTGCAACCCACCTGGGGGAAGTAACAGGTTGATGGCTGAAATTGATGATCTTTTCCAGCATTAATGGTTTTGCAATTCTATGGGCATGGCAGGGATGGGTTGACGATTGGACTGGATGATCTCAGTGGTCTTTTCCCACCTTAATGATTCTATGATTCTAAGTTGCAGCAGGCCGTGACCTTGAGATACAGACCCATATGGGGCTCGGAGAGGGTCAGCACCCACCTCCTTTGCACCCCTTTGCAGCCATTTGGATCACCTGTACCACTCGAAGCGCTCCACCTCCCGGAGGAAAGGCTGACTCCTGTCCTCTGCCTTCAGTAGGGCTTTGTTGACGTGCCGGGTGTAGTCAGGGAGGGGGAAGCCATCGGCTATGGTCTGCACCTTCTCTGACACTTGGGCCATCTCCTCCCGCAGCTCTGCAAGATGAAGAGCGATACTGAAACCCCGGAGTGAGTCCAGAGAAGTCATCGTCCCAGGAGATGTTCAAGAGCCATGGAGATGTGGTGGCGAGGGACATTGTCAGTGGGCATGCTGGGGTTGGACTAGATGACTTTAGAGGTCTCTTCCAAACTTAATGATTCTACAATTCTAAGACTATATTGGAGGGGGCCCCTGTGTCCCACCCCATCACTGAATCAGGATTTGTCCCGTGGAGGGCATCCCTCCTCCTCATGGGGGTTCTGCTCACCCTGGATCACTTGCGCCATCCTCTCCACAGCCAGCTCTGGGATAGAATTGAAAGTACCATTGCCCTGTGAGGAGAAGAGGGAGTGTGAGGGGCAGAGATGGAGACACCATGGGTGCAGAGCCACCCTTCTCCACCCACCTGCCGAATCATCTCCGCAAAGTCACTTCGGGGCAGACCAGCCAATGTCTTCAACACCTTCTCCACTGAGGGCACCTTGGAGAGGGAAAAGCATCCCATGAGCCTTGGGGGTGTCAGAGGGGTGGGGGGTGACCAGCACTCCATCCCACCTTGCTGTAGTCAGCACCCAGCTGCAGGCTCTGTGCCCTGCCCAGCACACTGGCACAGGAGGTGCAGCGCGGATCGTCCAGGAGCGCGACCACACGTTGCCGTCGCTCCTGCAGTGCTGGCTCCAGCTCAGCCCGTGCCGCTGTCAGCACTCGGACCGTCTTGTTGAGAATCTGTAAATGGTGCAGCGAGGTCTGTAGGTCTTAAAGAAAAAGCCCAGGGCTAGTTCTCGCTGCTCCACTCGGCCACCCCTGTCTGCAAGCAAGGCTTTGGGAGCAGCCCCGGGTTAATCATGCTTAACATTACCTCCCGCCCTGTCCTGCAGGTCTGTCAGTGCTGCGTAGGTCATTGCCTTCAGCTGTGTGTGGATGGAGAGCCCCACGCTGCGGCTCACCCCTGCAAGGCACCACGAGACCATCAGCCCCTTGTTCCATTCCAGAACAGGGTGCACTGGGGTCTGTGCAGTGCTTACCCCCCAGGTCAGAGATTATCTGCTGCCGGGGCACTTCAAACTGGTCCACCACCATTTGCACGCCCTGCAAAGAGAGAGGAGATGCTGTGCAGGGGCATCCTCGGGGAGCAGGGGAAGCCCCGTGTTGTATTAAAAACGCATCCATCTCACTTGCTTCCCAAACTGCTTTGACCTGGCATAGCAGAGTCACTCCAGCACCCACCTGGGGGATGTTGGCAATGTGCTGCCGCAGTGTGCGCAGCGTGGCTGGCACAGCACCAAGCCCCGGCTCCATCTGCTCCTTCACTCGCTGGTTGGTGACCAAGGCACAGATGGCACTGGTCCTGCCAGGGATACACAGGAGGTGACAGGAAGGTCCCATAGAGCATCCCCACCTCCATCCTCATTCTCATCCCCATCCCAATCCCCATCCTCAACTCTATCCCCATCCCCAACCCTAATCCCATCCCCATCCCTATCCCCATCAGCATGCTCCCTTTGGGGAGAGGCACTTCAGGACACTCACAGGATGATGATGGAGGTGATGGAGAGGCAGACAAGGAGGCAGCGGCGCCGGCAGGCCAGGGAACGCCGGTGGGCACGCAGGCGGCCCCCGCACCGCCGCCGACTCCGGCAATAGCAGAAGCACAGCCCTGCCACTGGCACAGCCACGGTGAAGAGCAGAGCCACCGCAGCACAAATGACATAGCCCAGCTCATACTGCACCACCTGTGTGATAGCAGAGAGTGGTTCTGGGGTGTTCCATCTGTTTGTTTTTATATATCCCCAATTTTTGGTTGGGTGCCACCACTGTGGCTTCCATGTCATCATGTCCCTGCTCACCTGTGATGCCCGCACTGAGCTGGGGTTGTTCAGGGCTGCCCTGAGAAGCTCTGCAAACAAACCGTGGCAACGGTGAATGCCTCAAGGGCAGCTCCCACATCCCATCCACTGCACCTCTATCCCCCCGTGGGCAGCGTTCCCTTCCATGATGGGACAAAGCAGCTTTGACCCCACCAACCACTCCCAGGTACTGCAGAGGGCTCCAAGGGGCGGTGATGGTGGCAATGTTGCCGTTCCAGGTGGGGACTCACCTGTGGGTAGGGGGTTCTGCTGGATGAGGTCCAGGTAGTGTCGGACGAGGCCATAGAGGGGGTCAAGAGAGCTGGGCACGCGGTGCAGCGCCGGCACTCGGATTTCAGCATGGGTGTCGGTGAAGCGGAGGACACCAGCAGGGCTGCTGGGGTGACACTGCTGGGCACCAGCAGGACGCAGCAGCACCCAAGCAAGGAGCAGCCCGGCTGCCTGCATGGCTTCGGCAGCAAGGAAAGAGCCGGGCGGCCCCGTCAGCCTGTGAGCACACGGAGGGGCATGCCCGGCCCTGGTGGCTTCGTTGGCTGCTCCAAGGAAACCTGCCTGACAGGTTGGCCGCCGCCGAGCCCAGACGCTGCGTGGCTGCTCCCCCGGCCTCCCTGGGGCGTCTGGGCTTGGCCAGGCTGTGCAAGGCGGGGTGATGAGCCGCCCAAACCTTCCCAAACCATCCCAGAGCTGTTTTGCAAGCGCTGCGTCCCTCGCCATGCTCAGCCCTGCAGGCAGCAGAGATCCCTCCTCACCCTGCAAAGAGCATCCCCTTGGCTGGGCTTGGACGAGGCTCGTCCCCAGCTGTCCCATGGGCACGTTCTGCTCCACAGAAGGAGCTGAGCTCTAGTAACGAGGATGGCAGGAAGGGAGGGAGCTTCCCTTTGAGGCAGAGTGCAAAGCAGTGTGGTCCCCCCTTCAAAAAAGGCGCCTTTCTCCCTGCAGGGGATGGTCACAGTGACTTTCTGGAACAGGTGGCATAACACACTGCTCCACATAGAATCACAGAATGGTTGGAGTTGGAAGGGACACTTAAAGGCCATCTGGCCCAACTCACTGCAATGAACAGGGACACCCACAGTTCAGTCAGATGCTCAGAGCTCCATACAGTCTGACCATGTTTGCCTCCAGGGACAGGGCATCCATCATCCCTCTAGGCAACATAATTCAGTTCCTCACCAACCTCACTGCAAATTTCTTCCCTATATCCAGCCTACATCTCTCCTCATTGAGCTAGAAAACATTTCCCCATATCCTATGACAATAGATCCTGCTAAAGTCTGTCCCCTTCTTTCTTACAGTCCCCCTTTATAACCCTCCTGGGAATGAGATGCACCAGACTGGAAAATCCTGCCCTGGACCTACAGGCTTGGCTGATTCCTGTCCCAGGACAAAACTCCCAGGACCAGAAAAGCATGGAGTTGGGAGAGCAATTACATGCAAGGCATCTATATACGTCTATATGACTGCAAAGCAGCCCTGGCCGCCCCCGCCTCCCTGTGCCGTGGGAACGGCTCCTCCCAGCACTCCCTGCATCTCCCATGGGTACCCACAGCAGGACAGGAGCAAATATCCCCTCCATCCATCCATCTTCTCTCATCCACAGTGGCCATCCCTGCCCCAATTCATGGGGAAGGCATGGGAAGCTTCCCCAATAAAGCACTGCATAAGAGAAATGAGAATAAATAAGGAGAAAAAAACAAAACAAAACAAAACAAACCCATCCCAGTGATTTCCTATCTGAACAATCACTCACTATCCAAATACATCCTAATTTTCTATCCCAAAAATTCTGCATCCCAACAAAGGGTTTTTTGGGGGTGAGGTGGTTTGAGAGGGGAAGGGTTGGGGCTGGCAGTGGCAGCCCCCAGGGCACTGATGCATTTGTTGCACTGTGCTGCCTCAGAGATGGGCACAGGGTCTGGATGGACTCCAGCATGTGCCTACCCAGGTCACTGTAGGGCATCTTCTGCTCCAGGCGTCAGCCCTGCAGCCCTGCAAACCTTGGCTCTAAGGTTTTAGGGCTGGAGCCTGTCCTGTGGCCCAGCAATGGAGGGCAGAAGCCTACCACCAACACTTTCCTGTTACCACGATGATTTCCTGTTCAAAAATAAAAAGATTTCCCATCCCGGAGTCACCTATGGGCCCCCAGTACTGTCCAGAGCCCCCCAGCACTGTCTGCAGCCCCTCAATAACCTCACAGAGCCCCGAGGTCCTTCCCAGAGCCCCCCCAAGTGCACTCCGAAGCTCTCCAGTGCCCCCTGGTGCTGTCTGCAGTCCCTGAATACCCTCCCAGTGCCTCCCAATGTTGTCCAGAACCTCACAGTGCGAATTCATTGCCCAAAAGCATTGTTTGGAGCCCCCCCTCAGTGCCCTTTGCAGACCCTCATTAACCTGCCCTAGGGCTATCTAAAGATGCCCACATCCTTCCTAGCGTCTTCCAGCACTGCACAGAGCCCTTCCTGCGTCCCAAATGCTGTCCAAAACTCTCCAGTGCCCCCTAGTGCTGTCTGCAGCCCTTCAATAACATCCCAGTGCGTTCCCAGTTTCCCTCAGGCCTGCCTAGACTTTCATAGTGCAATCCCAGTAGCACCAGCACTGCTTAGAGCCCCCCGAAGCAATCCCAGCACCCCCCAGTACTGTCAGTATCTCCTCATTGCCCTTCCAGTGCTCTCTAGTGCAATCTAGAACATCCTAGTATGCTCCCAGTGCAATCCCAGTACTGCCTACGACTTCTCAGTGCCTCCCAGTATCCTCCAACGCTGTCTAGAACCTTGTAATACAAATTCAATCCCTCCCACTATTGTATAGATCCCCCACTAGGGCTTTCTAGCCCCCAATGGTCCCTAACCCGGCCTACAACCCCTCAGTAACAGCCTGCTGTCCCCCCAGGGCTCGTGCAGTGGCCCCCCAGTACAGTTCAGAGCCCCCAGGGTCCTCCTAGCATTCTCCCAGCGCTGTGTAGAACCTTTAGTACAAACCTTGTGCCATCTGGAGTCCACCAGTGCTGTCTGTGGCCCCTCAATCACCTCCCAGTGCCTCCCAGTTCTGCTAAGAGACCCCAGTTGCACTCCCTGTGAAACCCAGAGTCTCCCAACACTGCCTGCAGCACATCAGCAGCCTCCTGCAGCAATGGGTAGAACTGGTGGTGATGGAGTTTGGCACAGACTGAACAGGGATGGTCTGGGAGACCTCAGGCACTCAAGGAAGACCCCTGGGGGACCTAGAGCTCTGCAGGTGCATTTGGGTGCCAAGAGCACACAAGGGTGGCCCTGGGAGGCCTCAAGGGTGGAGGACACAGGGGAGCACTGTGGGTACCCTTGGGTGCCTGAGAGCACACAGTGAGGCACCGGGTGGCCCCTTGGGCACCAGGAGTGGCCTCTCAGATTCCCTGTCAAACTCTGCTGGTACTATCAGACACCTGAAAGCACACAAGGGCCCTTGGGAGGCCACTCAGGCACACATGGAAGCATCTCAGGCACCCTGGAGCACGCTGAGAAAACTCTACTGGTACTCCTGCGTGCCCTTGAGGCCGCCTAGGGTCCCTGAGTGCTCACTGGTGCGCTCCAGGGCACCCCAAGGCCTCCCTGCACCCCAGCCTGTACTCCTGGGTGCCCAAGGGTACCCACAGTGCTCAAATACGTGCTCCAGGATGACCCAGAGGCTTCCCCGGGTGCCCCAGAGGCCTCACAGGGCACTCTGGTGTACTATTAGGTATCCAGGAGTACTCGCAGAGCTCAGCATACTGCAGGGCCTCCCCAGTTTGCTCCAAAGGCCTCGCAGTGCGCCCTGCAGGACGTGCTCTTCCTGGGCTGAAAGGTCTTAAGCTGCACGAACACTGGTTTTACCCATCACAAAATGCAAAACGGTGCAAATTAACCTTGCCTGCTGAAAAACTTGCTGGGTCAGAGAGCATCACGTATGTTCTGCCACATACCTACTTGGAAGATAGATATGAAACAGCCCTGGGTCACAATAGCTTTGGTTTTGAAAATCCTGTGCTACTTCTACTTCCTTTCTTCTGCTTTTAGCTGCTAATTCTGTATCAATTCTAAGCTCAGATTAGACCTATCTTTGGCCTTATATGCACACAGAGCAGTTAATGGCAGCCTTGCAGCCCAATGAGCTGCGAGTGGATCTCAGTGCTGCCAGCATAAGGCATTACCTGGATTAGTGGGCTGACAACACAGCTATTCCTGTGCTCTTCTGCAGCAGCACAGCCCCACTGACCTGAACGTCTTTCTGTGATTTCTGGCTGCTCTGTTCTCCAGTGCATTAAGGTCAGTTAATCAATTAAGATTGATTAATTCTTCCTGACCTCGGGTTCTATACACTTCTGTTGATTTTTCCCCCCACAGCATTGCTCTATCACAGGTTCAGAGTCCCTGGCACTGATTTCCTCTAAGAGACATTTCTTCCTTCCAATTCAGAGTCCTGAGGAAGAAAGAATGATAGAAGAAAACCAAATGGAAGTTCCACAGATGTGTGTTAACCCAACAGCAGCACTTTAGGCTGCATCTGTTGCTGTGATAAGCTAATTTACCATACAGCTACCTGGCAAACCTGAACCGTGCCATTTCACTGCATGGGTGCTGATGGCTAAGCCCAATAACTGCACCTCATTGCCAAGAGTCAGGAACCCCACACCAACCCAAGTGCTGTATTAGCAGGTGACTGCTGTGTAGTGCTTCTTAAGAAATGCTAACCCAACGTTGTTCCACACTGATGAAGTGGATAGAAGTTGGCAAAACCCCACCCGCCATCTCCATCGCATCTCTTGGACACGACCCAACCACTATCACTGGAAGCTTCACTGGTGCTCTTCCAGTCAGCCCCATCATTCCCCACTCCATTATCTGCGTGTAGCTTCCAATGAAGGCTGTTTCCTCCACCACCAGTGTGACAAGGGTCGAAATGGAATGGCTGAGGACATGGCAATAATATAGGAAATCACACTGCTGGCATCTTCACTATCACCTTCCAAGGAACCATATTTCTCCCTCCTACTCAGGACCACGACCAGCCCACATTACAGCAATCTGAGAGCCCAGGCACTTCTTATCTGCTGAAGGCACCAGCCCAGGTGTGCAGTTACACAAACACATACCTCCTTGAGACACAGATGCACCTAGTGAAACAACAACATTTTGTCTTTATTAGGAGTTCCCATGGTAATATAACACAGAGTTCTTCAGGAATAAAACACAAGACTTGGGGTTGGGTGTTTTTTTGTGGTTTTTTTTTTCTTTTTTTTTTTTGCCATTGAGACAATGGTCAAATATCAGTACTTCTTTTTGTCTACACACATGATCAGCTTTAGCACTTACAGCTCCTCCACTCATGGTTCACAATCACAAATCCAAGGGTTAAATCCAGCTAGTATTAAATCCTACTTTTTTTTAATTATTATTATTATTTTTAGAGCTTCAAGTCACTGCGGTTAATTAATTAAGTCATGTTTTCTTTTTCCTTAAGCATTTACATATGACATTCAGTAAACAGACACAAAGCAGACGAGCTCTCACAGGAAAAAACATGCTTACACAGCCTGCAAAAAATCTCTTTTTTTTGTGATTTTTTTTTTGCTTTTTTTTTTCCTTTACCCTTTCAAAGAACAAATTGAAATCCAAAAGTCATCATGAGTCAATGAAGGAAAATAAAAGGAAGACTTAAGTGAATACTGAAGAGCCGCGTGTGTTTTGTAGAATTGACACGGATCCCAATTTCTTTCTTTCTCTCCCCAACTCGTTCAGATTGGTTTTAACATACAGGTGAAAGACAGCTGCAATATATATTACGCTCACAGATTACTTCACAAAGTGCAAACCCTTATGCAAAACTAACCACCCAAGGGTTAAACCTAGATATAAAAGGCATGGATAAGTATGGCAATGTCTCAGCTTCGATATTCAAAGGGGCCTATGGGAATTGTGCTGGGAGGGGTTGGGTACCTACATTGCTCCCAGATCCTTTGACAATCCCAGCGTTGCTACTGCATCACAACAAATTTGGTAGTTGCTTCTTAAAAGCCTTCTCATATACAGTTTTTCATTACAAGAACCTGTAAACGCCATTTAAGAAAATGCTCACAAATAGGGAAAATGAGGTCCATGCACATGGTGAAGGACAAACAGAAGAGAAAGCAGAAGATGTAGCCAAGCACCAGGGCTACAGACAGTGGAGGTAATGCTTTGTTAACTGTGGGTAGAAAAGCTCTCTGTGCTCAGAGCCAGTCCAAGCCCTTGGGACCATCAAGCCCTCCAGCGAAGCGTAAGTGGGGCTCTAACAGCGCAGTTTATGCTCCATGTCCTGAAAACGTGAGCCTCCAATACTAGGGCTAAAAGTCCTGGGTTTCAATGATCCTGATGAGCAGTGATGAATTGGAGAACCACTCCTACCCTCTGGTTTCTCAAACCTGAGGCACATACCCCAGCAGGGCCGGGGGCTTCTCAGGAATATTTGTACAAAGGCAGATCCCTGAAGGAATGACAGACTGTGAAATTCACACATGGATGAGAGATTCTCAGCTGCTGTTGACCCATCGAGCTGCTTGGAGGCTCCCAGTTACAACAGCTGGGCATCTGGATGCTAATTGGAATTGCCACAGATGCTCAGGCACGCACACAACAGAGCAGCCTTCCAACAAGAGCTAAAGATAAGCTCTCAGAGTTTTAAATAACCACTCATTAATGGCCAGGAAAGGGGATGTGGCTGCTACAGAAATCTTTCAGGCAAAGTATTGCCCACTGCCTACGGCCCTCTGCTTACTGACTGCTACCTGTGGGAAATAAACCAACTGCTAAGAGCTCCTCCAGAGGCTCTGCCCAGCTCTGCAGCTGGCACCCAGCCCCAGTGTTTGCACCAGCTCAACACCTAGCATGCTGAAGTGAAGATCATAGCTTATGAACCTGCACTGCTACCTCCTGTTGCAGGTGAGTGGGAAGATTTGGCTGGAGTGATGCATCCTAGGAGCACCCAAAGTACCACAGGGGCAGTGACACTGGTGGGGTCGGTAACTCGAATGAGGCTGGGGAAGGAGCAGGGAGAACTGAGAGATGCCCAGTTCTGAGATAAGGCTTTGTAAACACGATGAAACAAACGTATTAAAAACACACACAGACATTAAAAAAAAAAAAGAAAAAAGGAAAAACTCCTTAAGGACCTCATTTGCAGCAGAATCAGGAAGGGAAAAAAAAAAAAAAAAGGAAAAATAAACCCAACAGAACAAAAGTCTCCAACAGCTCCAGCTCACCCAATGGCGGAGTGCCATGTGCTCTGTCAGCTCCTAGTGCTGGGTCCTGGTTCTCCCTCTTGGCAGCAGCTATTCTGTGGCCTCAGAGGTGGTGGTGGGGAATGGTGCCAGACTGGGATTCGTGGCCCTCCGTGCTCTCCTAGCTATGCTGCTGGAACACAGAACCCTAAAGAACATCCAGTTTATAACCCTTGAACTACTCTTCTGCTTGACATTGAAAAAAAAAAAAAAGCTACTTTTTTTACAATTAAAATTTATTTATTCTTTTTTCTTTTTGTCTGTGTCTTAAAGGCAGCTCCGGGGAAATTCACTTTATCCTTCCTTTATTAAAAGAAAGATGCTGAATGGGACATAGGCCACACATCTCAAACATCCTCTTCACATTTACTTTTGCATGTCAGAGGTGTCAAAACAGGGTTGGTTGTTTTTTCTTTAAACGTGTAGGGGCTGACAGGGAAGTGAGAGGGGTTGGTGAAGATGAGGAGGGAATCTGAGGGGACCGAAAGAGGCGCATTACTTCAGCCCCCCCCCCATTGCCCGCAGTAACCATCACAGGCTCTAAAAGAATCAAAAAGGGTCTCCAGGTGCCCCCATCCCCTCCCCTGGTCCGCTGGGCGGGCGGAAGGGGTCGGTCCTTAACCCAAGCTGGTGATGTTGGCACGTCCGCCCGGCGGTGCCACGATGCGCTGGGTGGTGCGGCGTGGGATGTTGTCATCAATCTGTGCACCTGTAGGAGACAGGAGGGATGCTGGGTTCACCATGGAGACCATGCGAGATGGAAGGGGTCTGGAACAGGTTGTCCCATCCCTGCAGACCACCGTGGATGGGGCTGCTCTGAGCACGTGATCGACCTGCGCGTGTTCACTGCAGAGGAGTTGGACCGCACAGCCTTCCTTCCAACTCAAACCATTCTATGAGCAAAGTGCATTGGCTTCCAGTGCCTTCATTCTGCTGAAATCTGCCCTGCATTGATACCACCACACTGAACACAGGCACCCAGCCTTATGCAGATGAGAACTGGCTAAATGCTTTTCCCTTCGAAGCCCCTCACTGTCTCCAACTTTCCTTGTTGCTGAGCCTCTTGCCCTGTAACACATAGCTTCTTTTCTTAGTCTACTCATCCTTACCCTTTTAAGACACTTGTGTCCTGCCCAAACTATTCCACCCTCACTGCATGGAGAAATCCACCTGCTGCATGCCAGACCCACAGCTGCTGTCAGCTGGCAACTGGCACTGGTGCGATCAGCCCTGCTCACACAGCTGAGCACCGAGTTGTCGGGAACACAGCTTCCAAGAAAATAAACAGGGCTCTATGAGAGCTCTTATACAAGAATACGTACCAGACAAGCTAAAGCCAGACTGGTGCAGGTTCCTCACGGGTGGGGCTTGCTGTTTGGCAGGAGATGTTTTAGCTGAAGATGCAGGAGTGACCGTCTTCGGCGTCACCGACACTTCGCAGACCGGCCCATCATAGAGACCTCGAGGCACACCCCGCAGCTCGGCCAGCTGCAACACACAGCAGCAGGGAGCTTCAGGGTCAGACAGCCTTCAGAACGGCCCTAAACAGCTGGCCAGATGTTGCTAAGCCAAAGATGCATATTTCAAGACTCATCTCTACTGAGAGGATTTGAAAGCAAACAGGATCTTCCTTTCCATTCTTTCTGTTCCCCTTTTCCCCTTCATTTTCTCCTTCCTTTCCCCTTTCCCCTTCCCTCTTCCCCTTCCTTTCGCCTTCCTTTCATGATCTCAGCCAACCTGCTGTTGTATTAAATGCTCCTGGCCACTCTCAAGAGCTTATTCCTCCTACCCCAGAAGGAAAGCCACGCTGTTGCAGAGCACAGCTGCACAAACAGAAGCCAGGCCAGCTTCACTTCTTCAGCTTCAGAGCTCTACATTGGGTTAAACAATTATTCCAGCTGAGATACTGCCCAATTGGATTTATAGGTCAAACACACATTTCTGCAGGAGGACAGAACACAACAGAAACTACAGATCTGTTCTCCCCAGTGCTGAATTATTTGTGTTTGTAATTCTGGTAACTTGTAATTCATTCAACAGAATAATTAAGGAAAAATCTGCAAAGGATGAGCGGAGTGCCTACGGTCAGCAAACCAAAACAGCCCTGGTTTTGTCCAGGAGAGGGCAATACTTCAGACTCTGAAACATCTCACAAACCTGACTTTGTCTGGAATTAAACTTCTCAAATCCCCTACAGTTCATTTTAGCATCAGCTTTTATGCTGATAAACTCGACCAACTCAAGGCATATCAGAAGGCAGTCTGTTTTGAATGGGTGCATTTTAGCCTCTTAAAAATAGAAACGTTCCCACTTTTAAGCCGTCGTGGGCTGTGCCTGTGACTCACCAGTCACCAGACAAGAGCATCTGATCGTACCTGACAGGAGGGAAAGGAGCATCTTTAGCAACAAATCAGAATGCTAAACTGTTGCTGGAAGGTTTGATGCATAATTGCTATCAATATCAGTACATTCTGTTGGTAATCTGCAGGTTGACTCAAATCCAATCCAGACAGCTCTCACTCTGCCCAGGGGTCTCTAAGATAGCAAAGAATTGCAGAGCAAAAGGAACAAAATTTGCAGAAAACCCAATCTGAAGTCAAAGTAGTGACTCAAGTGAACAGCAGAAATGAAAGAGGAACAAGCTACACATGGCTTCTATCCAGGCAACGCTTCTTCTTGCAAAGTGCATGCACTGAGCCAGGGACAGCCTCTGCTTTCCACCCACTTCAACTGGGCAGTTCCAGTGGGACAGCTGCTTGCACTCACCCTGCTCCTTGCTTTGATGCGCTTGTAAACGAAGTCAGGGAATGGCTTCCTGGGGATATACCGCCCAGATCCCTCCGTTACGTGGAGATTCCCATCCTCCAGCACGATCTTCCCTTGGCTGATAACCACCAGGGGAGACCCACGGCACTCCATGCCTTCGAAGATATTGTACTCCAGAGACTAGAACAGACAAAGAGACAAATGAGAGCATGAGGCAAACATTCACGCCAGCAAAGCCCAGCCATCGACGGTCATGCTAATTCCTCAAGGCCTGGAAGCAAATCCAATAGCATTTACCTCAGCTGTACACACAGTGCTTCAACAGAATTCATTTTAAATGAGAATACTTTCAAGCATTCCTGGTTGAAATGGACATCAGCACGTGCCTTCTCTGCACTGCATGAGATTTAAGAGCCAAATTAAGTTTTATCTGAGTTCCATATTAAAAATGATGGTTATTTTCAAAGACTGTACTTGGACCCAGAGTTTTGGTGGATGGGTCAGGGACCAGGACAATCTTTTTACTCTAATGGGATTGCTTATCCTCAATTAATTGGATTTGAAACATTACACCATGGAAAAAAAGAGAAGTTTTAAAGGAATCGCTGATAGATGTCCCACCCAAGAAGGGTCCTGGAAGGAGATGCACTACAACCAGGCTATTTGGGGACTCTTACTCAGGCAACCAGCTCTGAAAGGAATCCAAGTCTTTTTCACTGAGTTAATGATGGAGTTGAACCTTGAAGTGTGTTATAAGTATGGGTAGGCCTGACTGCAGATTTACAATTAGCTAGAATGGTGGTTAAACCAACAGCAAACCAGTTCCAGTATGAAAAAAGTTGTGGTGGAAAAGGAGGAGGCTTGGTCAGAAACTTATGAGTTAGGCTGTTCCAAGAACAACACCATCTCCCCCTCCAGCTCCTAACGTTTCCTTGCCAGACAGTGGCAACAGCAGTGTGAATTCTTGGAAAATGTTTGCATGTTGCTCTAGCATTAAAAAATGTAACAATCATCCAATGCCACATAATCAGTATGTCTCCTTGTGTCGTGGCAACGGCTCTGCCTGACTTTCAAAGGGCTTTTGTTTTATCCTTGTGATTTAAATAGGATGCCTTGACTCTACGGGAATCACTCCTCTACATTTCTTCTTTCACAGTGCGTGAGATGCACTGCAGGAGTTGCAGTGGGGATCTGCAGTCTTCAGCCCACAAACCATTTCTGAGGAGTGGCCTCGAGATCATACAATCATGGAATCATTACAGTTGGAAGAGACCATGAAGATCATCTATGTCTGGTGGTCCTTCAGCCCAGCCCAGATATATGGCAAAATCAGGAGGTGATGAGCGGTTGGTCCTGATTGTGCTGGAGAACATCTGCAAAAGACACCTGAATTTTGTGTTGGGAAATGTTGAAGGCTCCACTTCCTAAAAACAACACCCATTAAAATGCAGTGGCTGTCAAATATTCAATCCAGCAAGCTCCTCCCAGCTCTCAGAGCTCATCAGCTCCCATATGCACAGACTCAGGTTTAGACCAATAAATCCAGCACTCTGTACGTGAGCAAGTCTTCTCTCTTCAGACTGAGTGTGATGAGTCTGGAAGAACCTCAAAAGCAACCGAACTTCTGAGTCTGGACACCCGTGTGAGACGTTACGCACAGGTAAAATGAATCCAGGCCATCTGTGCCCAATTCTGACACAGAGTTAAGTCACAGGAAAGCAAATCAAACCTTTTTTTTCTTTAAAAAAAGGTTTCTTTGTGAATGTGCCCAGGATCCAAGTGTGGAAGAAAATTTTGCTCCTTCAGCTCCGGAGTGAATGAAAGCATTCATGGAAAAAAAGAACAAGGAGTTTTTTTCCAGGGAAACATTCCATAGGTTCATCGCCAGCAGTGAAACAAGTTGTCAACAAATGCAAACAGGGGTTGCTTTCTGTGAGACAGAGCTAAAATGTCACAGGGAGACTCCAACCGGTCCATTGTGTGGGGACAGTGCTGCCATTGCGTGCAGGCTGGGATGGTTCTTGCCCTGCAGGAGCCAGGTGTGAGATCTGGGACACTGCTGTGAGCCACAAACCTCCAACAGTGCCACCAGAAGAGACAGGGAAAGGGCTGCTGAGTCTGGGAGCTGCCCTGTGCTTCTGTGCCAGCTGATGTCGGGATGAGCATCAGGAAAATCATGTCTGACTCCACGCGTGTATCCCCTATGGCTTCACTCAGCTAATGGTCCCTGCCATGGGTTCTTCTCAACTTTCCTCCTCCTCACGGATAATCCGCACCTTCAGGGCCTCCACCACACCACTAACCCTGCTTCTCCATGCTCCCAAGGTGCAGGACATCTGCACCAAAGCCTGGACGCTGCCAGGGGCCTGCAGCAATCAGGGACAGATTAGTGCTCAGTGTAAATCCACTCAGACTCATTGACCTGGATCAGATCTCCAGAAAAGGTGTAAGGGAGTTGATGTGCTTCTCTGGGAAAGGCACAGACCTCATTCCCAGTGCTGCTGAGCCAAAAGGTCATCAGTGAACACACTGTAATGAGTGGTCTTCTGGTGTTTTAAAAGATTCAAAGAGCTTTCTGCGTGCTCAGATCCACACGGCCAACACTCAGAAGCTCTTTGCTTCGAGAGGAATATCTGGGTGTTGATGTGATTTCAGCTTTGGATTCCCACAGCTGATCTGTACTGGGTGACCACCGAGGGCTTGGGGCAAAGGTTTAAAGAAAAAAAATCAAGTTTAAAAGCCCTCAGTTCTCACAGGCTCTGGTTCCCATCAGCACAGTCTGAAGAAGAGAGAACAAAACATGCAGGAGAAATCACATCAGAAAACATCCTTACTATGTTGTGGGTCTTGGCAGAGATTGTCTTGACACTGTCAGGGTCCCAGATAACCAAATCAGCATCAGAGCCCACAGCAATACGGCCCTTCCGTGGGTACAGGTTAAAGATTTTAGCTGCATTTGTGCTGGTCACAGCCACAAACTGGTTCTCATCCATCTTGCCAGTCACCTGCAGAGAGATGGAAGGGGGCACTGCATCAGCCAGGATGGGACGACAACGGAAACCAGCCCCAGGGCTCACAAGTGCTCCTTCTCCAGCCGTAATACAACCAGTCCACGATGTGTGACATACCACAGCCTTGTCCCAGATGATGGACATCCTCTCCTCAGTCCCGTTGGTTCCCTCGGGGATTAGGGTAAAGTTGTCCTTCCCAACAGCTTTCTGAGCAGTGTTGAAGGTGCAGTGGGCACTGCCAGTAACTTGGAGGTCTCCGCTAGAAAAAGATAACGACAGATGGGTTTTGTGTTGTCACAGCCTTTTGCTAGCTGGCAACAACCACTATTATTTTGAATAATCTCTCGTCTAATGATGAGACACATCTTGCAATGAACCCAAAGCTCTGCTCACCAGGACAGCAGTGAGTTGAGGAAATCAGGAGTGGTTGGGTCAGGACTCAGTGGTGGAGAAGTGACAAAAGCAGCCGCCTTCGCCCAATTCTTGCTCCAATAATGAGATCCATCAGTACCCAAGCTGGCTGTGATGGGCTCCCCGTACACCACAGTGCCTACAAGACAGGAATACAGGCAAACCCACTGTAATTGCGGAGCAATGTGCATCTCTAACCTGGCTTCCAGGAGCAAAGCCTCCTTCTGAAAATGAATGTTTCCAAACCTTTACATTACTCAGTTAATAATAAAGATATTGCTACAGATAAAAGCATGGAGCAGCAAAAGATGCCTGCGGTGTTTTTATAAACATACATGCAATAAAGATCTAACAAGGCTGGGTTTATTGCAGCAGGCTCTGTGCACAGAGAGAAAACTCGTGTTAGAAAAGCTTACTGCCTAAAGAGAAAGCACATCACCGAGAGGAAGCATCAGTGTTTCTGGTTCCTGAATGCAGCTCAGGAAAACTAATTCCCCCAGTGGTTCAGGGTAAATCTGTGGCAGAACCAGGAAATGAAATCAGATCTTCTGACTCTCAGTCCAGCGCATTAACCACCAGTGCACCCCTCCTCTTCATTAACATTTCTGGAACCACATGAAGGAAGAGCTGATCCGTAAGGCCACGATTCGTTGCATGTTGGAATACAGCAGCACATCTGCACACCAAGCAGATGCAAGGCACTGTGACTTCAAAAGCAGCACAGGCTGCAGCCCCACAGGTCTGCTCGCCAAATGAAACCCTCCCAAAACCCCTGCAGAGTGCCTGTCCATCTGGCTTCTGAGTCCAGACACCCCATGCATTCGCAACAGCCTGCAAAGGATGCGGGTAAGTCAGAACCAAGGCAACCCAAGAATGGGTCAGCAGGGTCTTGCACAGCTCACCATGCAGAGCACAGAAATGCTGTCCACCATACCGTCCATATCTCTGAATGGGAAAGAGTATATCAGCTGAGGCTGAACAGTGCATGAAGTGCCTTCGTTCCAGAACCCAGTGACACCAGAGGAGCAGGATCAGAGTGATCAGAGGGGATCCACCAGCAAAGGAAGGGGCTGCCTGACATCGCCTGTCCCAAATAGGGTTATGAAACCAGAACAAGGCAAAAAACACACGCTGCCTATTAATGGGAGGCCTGTTGTGGGCCAGGACATTGGGAGGATTGTTCTGCAGAGAATGAGCTCCAAGATCTGCCAGTGATGGAGTCTGCGGGGAATCTCCTCCATACAAATGCCATTGGGAGCATCTGGCTTTAAATAACAGCCGTTCTTTTCCATCTAGCCAATCAATTCTGTTCTGTTTTTGCTTTGGATAGTCCTCAGCTATGTTTCCTCTGTTGCTTGGGAAGGCAAGGATGATGTGTGTGGCCCTCCTGGGCTATCCAGCTGGGTAATTGCACAGCATTTAAATTGAATTATTTGAATAAAGGAGCAGAGAATGGCGTGCCATTTATACCCCTAATTCTCCTTATAAGGAGAAAACGCAATCTGAAGTCAGCTTCCCTGCCCTATAGGATTAAGTTGCACAGACACATCAAGTTGTTTTTTGGGGTAATGCAACATGCAGCCACTTTGCCATGTCAACACATCATCTCATTTCAGTGTGATCTCCACTATAATGGAGCTAGGGGAGGAAAGTTCATCCAAAACAGCTTGAACTGCTTCCACATCATGAACAGAGAGAGATGCCTTGGAGATCAGTCCCCTTACCAGCTCTGAACTCTCTGAACAGGAATTGTGGGATCAAAACACTCCTGAGCTAACACACACACACACACACACAAGCCTGTTTGCTGCAATAGGAAATCAGCTCCTCAAGCACCAAGCACCCAGATGGAAAGTGATGTCATCTGTGTATCTGTTCAGGCTTACTGAGACTGCATACAATTAAACACAACCCTTCCAAGGAAAGGAGGGGAACCATCATCCCTCATGCTTACTCACCCACCCAGAACCACTTTAAATAGAAAAGAAGGGTTTAGTTACAGAAGAAGGGAGACAGGCACTCACTGCGCTCTGCAGCCTTTGCTTCTTGGAGGTAAGGCAGCATGGACAGGACCTGGAGGAGCTCCTGCACCACTCAGAGCAGTACAGCTCCCTCATGGACTTCACCATGAGAAGCAGCACGCAAGGTCTGAGTCCTTCCTGCAGCATCCTTAGAGGCAACAGGAACTCCCAGCCAACCCCAAACTACCAAACCCAATTCCTGCTTGGATGTCAGGCTACAGCACCAGGAGCATCTATTTCACAAGCAAGGAGCTGGAATTGGTAACCACATCAGTTACTCCAACCAACTCCAAGAGGGCCCACGAGTCACAGAGCTCCATCAGGACTCCTGGCATCGATTCTGACTCCAGAAGCAGCTCAGCAGGAAGCAGTAAGGGAAGAGCACAGGAGCTGGAGAGAGGACACAGCCTGCTGTCTCCATGGAGATTTGTCAAGCAGGGAATTACTCTGTGATAACACGAAAGCACATGGCTCAGTGTAGTGGGATGGGTGCGAAGAGGCTGAACAGAAAAAGCAGCTTCTGGCTCTGACAACGATCCCTGAACAGTTCTCTGCAGGAGGTGAGACAGAAGCAGTTGCTTGGGACCTTTTGAACAACAGCCTGGACAGCAACACTGGAAAAAGAAACTCCTCCTGTAGGGGTGAAGCTGATGTTGGCAAGGATTTGCACGGAGAACGAGCTAATAGGCTGCTTCCATCCAAGGGTAATAACTTACCCTTTTTCCTGGCTTGAGCAATGACTTCAGCAGCGCTTTTGCTCATCACCTTGGTGATATAGAGAGGGCAGTTGGTTTGGTTGGCGATGGTGATTGCCCGGTTCACAGCTTCTGCCTCCACCTGAGAAACAAAGTCAGTAAATCAGCAACATCCCTGTGTGACAGCACAACCCATCCTCCTTGCAGGGGCAATCAGGGGGTGCAGGAGTGAGGTGAGCTCCCACCTCTCCAAATCTGAGCCAGAAAAACGTACCATGTAATCAGGATAATTAAGATGGCATCAAGCTACACTCCCCTCTCATTACTTCCTTTCCTCCCAGGCTGCTTCTGAATCTCTCTGCAAGCAGGCTAAGTCCTAAAGCAACCCCCCAGGTGCTTGGGGTCAGAATGGTTAAGCCCCTCCTTTAACCTAAGCAAAAATAAGCAACTAAATGGTAGCTCAGCAGAACTATTCGTGTTCCAGCCCACACGGAAGAGATGCTGTAGCCACATATTCTGGTAAGCCACGTTTGCAAGCAAGCCTTCTAAATTGTACCCTCCACTACGATATCTGGCTTGGGATCTGACAGAGCATGAACCACCCCATAAATCAACTACTTTGATACTCGTAGGGAGAGCCTGAGCAAGGCTGAGGCACGACATGCTAGCTGCTCTCAGAATGAATGCAATCAGGAGTTTCCTGAGTCACGTATCCTAATCAAAGCAGTGTAGCTGACAAACTTAATGAGAGGAATTCTCATAGTGCCCACGTACTATGAAGAGCTGCAACGCCATGGACATCTTCCATGCAAACAAAGGAACACCCACAGCAACCAGGCACCTGATTTCCAAAAGGAACCCCCCCCCCAGGGCTGGCACACGCTCAGCACTTTGGAGATCTGCTCTGCAGTGCTTTGTCTCAGGTCACACTCAGCCAAACACCATCAGCCCAGGAACTGAACGCAGCAGCTGCTGGGCCATGCACTGAAAGGAGCACCTGAAATAAAAGAGCTGGCAGCTGCATTTGGCAGACGGATGCCCAACCAGCTCCCCAAACCGAGCAGGGTTAAAGGCGTACGGCCCAGGCCTGTCACCACTCCAGGGCTGGTGACAACCTTCCCTACGGAGTGCTGCTGCCAGAACAGGGACATTTCTGGCCCAAAAGGGGCAGGCTGCAAAGGAGGTTGTTTTCTCTTCAAGGTTCCACAGTTAGCAGCAGGAAAAGGGGAGACTGAAAGGAAGAGCAAAGAAAAGCTTGATTGTCCCTCCTGAGAAGCAAAGAGCAACGTCAGATGGGCTGATGTTCCCAATGGCATCAGCCTGCAGGCACACGCACTGCTCCTCTGCTGCAGCACTCACATTTCCACCCCATGCTTCAGTTTCCTCGCTTGCAAACAAGGATAAAACAACACCCAGCTCCGCAGCTCTGACCAAAATGCCTCCAAGCAGTGCTGAGCAGGAAGAGGATCATTTCTGCCCAGCAGAAAACGAGGCTGCTGAATTCCTGCCTTGTGCCCAGATGCTATGGTGACAGGCACATAACAATAACCCAGCGACTAGTCCAAAGGGGAATGTTTGCAATTACCAGCATGCATCAGAAGCCCTAACACAGCAGTTCTCCTGAAAAAAAAAGAAAGAAAAAAGAAGACAGACATTTCCTGGAGCGCTTGGACCGCTCGGGTTTTTGGCGTTCTTGTGGCTGAAACAGAAACAGCAAAAAAAGTGACGGATGGCTCTGAGAAGTCATCACAGAATGATCCGCTCTGTGAGGCTGGGAGCTACAGAAAGTGATGGGTGATGCTGCCTTGGGAGAGGGGTGGCTTTGTGAAGGATGGGACCAAGGGCTGGCTGTGACACCAGAGCCAGCAGCAAAATGCAAGGCTCCATTCCTGCCTCCTGCCCAACCTGCAGGCTCACAAAGGGTGCAGGACGTGGCCTCAACCAGCCAACGTAAACAGCGCTGCGTGGTTTGAAAAACACAACGGGGAAAAAGGAGGGGAGGGAACCAGATGACATCGTTTCCTGCTCTGTTTCCTATGACTTTAAAGGAGGGGAATGTGGGCTGAGAGCTTCCACCCTGCGCAGACGGCACAGCTGAGCTCAGAGCTGCCCAGCTGCTGGGCCATGTGTCCTGGGGAAGCCCTCCTCACCCCACCACCACCAACACATTCCTGCACGGTGCAGGAGACAGATGGAGCACCAAACCCGAGCACATGGTTCATGCTTTGAAGCTCCTGCTCTGCTAATGATGGTCTTTGAAGCAGCCAGACGAGACTGGGTTAATTTGACGAGATGGGAGCAGCCTTTCTTAAGTCCACAGCAGTTACGGGGTGCTCCGCAGATGAGCCCTTATGTGTCAAGTCGGCATCTGTTCCTGCTCTCCTGATGCAAGGCAAGAAATATGTCCCATTGAAAAAAAAGCAGGAGTGGGTGGAAGGCTCGGTGTGTGAGCTCACAACTTCCAGGAAGCAAGAATCCCAGCTCCTGAGGCCAAGCAGCTCTGCAAGGGCTCAGCCCAAGCTGAGAGCGTTCCCTTCTCTCTGCCTGCAGCAGCTGAATGATTTATGTTCCTACTGAAACGCCTCTGGATGCTGCTTGTCTGAACCAAGGGGAGGAAACTGAGGGAGCATGCGGGCACGTGCAGATGATCTCACACATCCAGCTTCCAGCAGGACCACATCTGGCAGGCAGCACAGCCCCGTTATCTTGGGGGAACAGAGATAACTGATGGTGTGTAAGTACACAGATGGACATCCCAAACCTCGAATGCCGTGGTAAGGTACTGAGCTCAGAGATACTGCAAGAAGGGAAATGAAGAACCAAACTGAAAGGGCAACTTGGGAGTTCCTTCCTGCTCTTCGCATTATTTCAAGGACTTAGAGATGAATGGGATTAGGGTGCTCAACCCTAGAGAAGATGAGGGGTTAGGGGTGTTGAAGTGCTTGCTAGGACCTGAAACTCAGCTCCTCTCTCTGGTACACATTTTCTGTGCCTTCAGTACATCATTTGGGTCCCTCGTGGTAAAAAAAATAATCCACCATCTGTACAACATTCACCTAACAATCAAATACAACAGAAGATACAAATGTCTAAAACAATGTCATTCTGCTTTAGATACCTTATGTGAAGACACCTTCCCAGACCCTGTCCAATAACCTACAGAAAGAGATGAGCGTTTCCAGAGGGTGAATTAAATCTTAGGGTGGAAGAACTGTTCCCTGAAGGCTCTCCTCTCCCCAGCAGAAAAGCTGAGAGGTGTTCCTCAATTTCTTGTAAGTATCCACTGTAGTTAAGGCAGCAGTTAGAAGGGAGCAGTTACTGGTTATTTAGTAGGAGTTAGTCCCTAGAAGAGTCCTTGCCTCCTCCCTTATCCCATACAACAATACTGCTCATAGCCAGGATGAAATCCTGCTTCTGGCCACATCCATCCCAATGGGAGCTTCCCAGTGGTAAAGGTAAAGGCATCCTCACCTCTTCGGGTCTGCTCAACACGTGCCCTTCAGGGCCTGTGATTCCCAGCTCCAGGATCCTTTGCTGCTCCTAAGGCAGATTAAAAAAAGAGCAGAAAAAACAAGATTTAAAGCAACGTGCACTATTCTTGCAGCAAACACAGCTGTTTGAAAGAGGTACAAGCGAGATCCTGAGCATCTGTCCTACTTAGTGGTCACATGGGGCTTTGCATGAAGGCCTTAGAACCAGAGTTCTGTCCAATATGCACTGCTGAGAATAGCCAGAGCTCTACAACAGCCCAGCTGATTTGCTCACAGGAGCTCGGGGAAGCCTTGTATATTAATCTGCTTCACAACGGGTTCACAGTCCCCTCAGCTTTCAGTGCTCATTCATGTCTATAAAATGGCCTCTCTACAATGTCAAAAACAGCATCTCATGGAAACATCATCCATCGACTGCAGGCAGCTGGACTCAAAGACTCAGGTGGTCTTCTCCCCACTGAGACAATGCAGAAACCCTTCACAACACCACACAAAGAGGCACAACGTGTAAAACGAGCTGCAGATCAGATTAAATCCAATTAGTAACACTTCCTCTTTGTGGCTATTTCAAGGATTCCAAGCATCAGCATCCCAGGTACTACATGAAGTTGCTTTCTTTCTCTAAGTTACTGCAAAACATTCTTCTGCATGCAGTAGCAGTCACAGCCAGGCACAGTCTTTCAGTTATGGCCAGAGAGGCAGAGATGGCCAACAGCTGCCCCAGAAACCTGACTTATCCCTGACAATGAAGGGAATGACATTCAATGCACAGCTGCGTTGTGCTTTTAAGTGGCTCAGAGATGTCGTGGTCGCAAAGAGGGATGCTGAGTTTAAACCTCTCCCAGCAGTTTGTAGCTGATAATCCACAGAACAAACAGAACATACCTCGGCAATGATGTCACCATTCTCAGCATGCACTTGAGCTGTGGCACCAATATCCCGGATAACGCTCAGGACCTCATAGATCTGAAAGAGGGAGAATACACATAACAGTACACACCAGGTCTGTGGTCTACAGCTGTACATTCGAGCTCCTTCAGCACACAGAATTTGTCAGAATGGAGGAGAGAGGAGCGTGATTTCCCACTCTGCAAAGAGTTTGAGAGGGCTCAGGTTAACTAACCCACAACTGATGCCTGCTCTGTTAATGGCCGCTCATTAAATGCTCACCAGAGTCATTAGAGGTAACTGTCATCCACCACTGCCTCCCACACAGTTCCAAATGACTCCCAGGCATTCCTCTCCTCCCACCACATTTAGAAATATAAACTATCCATCTCAACAACTAGCTGTGCTCAGATGGATCCGCTGGAAGGGCAAACAGGAGGGCAGCTCCTTTCTAAGGTCCCAGTGGTTCCAACACCACAGCCCCAAACCCACTTTCCGGACCAGGATGTGTTTGTAAACTGAAACTCATACCAAGGATCTCATTGTCCTGCCCTGTACTGATGCAAGAAGCAGCAATTTATACAACTGCCACTGCTTCCACACGAAAGGAGTTGGGATAAACCCTCTGTTCCCTCAAAATGAGTTTTACCATCGCTGTCCCTTAGCCAAGACTTGAAAGAATTCTTCGAGGCAGAGCTCTGGGTACTGTTACAAACCTCAGGTACTGTTACACAGACAAAGATAGAAACCAGAAGAATGCTAGATCCAAATATAGTGAATTTAAACTCTGATAGAGACTGATGCACTGATCCTTCCTACCTGGGAGTCAGACAGCTGGAAGCGGTCTTTGAAAGCCATGTAAACCAGGAAGGAATTCACACCTAGAAAGAGCAAAGGAATTGTCTTTAGCATAGAGACTGCAGGCACAGATAAGGCTACAAAACTCAGGACAGAAAAAAGGCATCCCCCTCTATCAGCCCCTTATCAGCAGTAATTATAGATACACAAATTACTTCAACCTGCTGTGAAATGCTTGCACGTGACAGACATGCTCTCTTAGCAGATGGGTGTGAAGGCAGTGAAACTACAAGCAGGATGGAAAATGACTCAAGCCTAAGGATGAAATGTCATGGAAATCACAGAGGAGAAAAGCCTGTTTAATTCAGCTCTTCTGACCCTGATTCTTCCTTTGTTTCACATCTGAAGCGATCACCTACCTGCACTCATGACTCAGAGCATTTGATTTTCAAGTTCAAGCTGATGGGTTTCCACTGAACAAAGGTGCTCTTCAGCACGGCAGCAGCCAAAGGCTCACCTCTGTACATCAGTGCTCCCCACCACAGAGGGACAAGATAACAACAGGGCCCGATGTCGTGAGGATGTAATGATAAAGTACATCTGAAAAGCCAGCCTTCAAACATAGGAAGCGATTCTGAAGAATAAGGAGGGGAAAGTCTTCCCTCAGCTTCTTCTAACTTCACATACCGTGATCTTTAACCAGAGCTTCCATCTCCTCCTGGACGCCTTTGTGCCACTCGGTGATGTCCACGTGCAGGGAGTAATCGCAGCAGGATTTGCTGTCTGCCCATTCTCGCCACTGGTCAAATGCAGTCAGCAAACTGGTCCCTGGCTCAGGAACCACATGATCAACTGGGAAAGACAACAAAAACACCAGTAAGCTGCTGCAAAACCAAGGCATCCCTTTTACCCTTAAGATATGAGCTGGTTTTTGCTCCACATCCCAAGCAAGAGGCGGTGCAAAGTGAAGAACAAGCAGGACCAACAGCCTGGCCTGAATGCAGACGCAGCCCTGCTGCCCACGCCATCCCTTCAGTCTGAGCTCAGCCCAGCACACTGGGTCTAACAGCACCCGGGCTCATAGGCAGCCATGGCATATTCCACCAGTCCCACAGAAACACCTCAAATGGTAACTGAGGGGATTTGGTAATGATGTCTCCAGTTTCTGAGGTGTATAAAGGCTGTACAAAGGCGAGAGGATTACCCAAACCAACCCTATTTCCTGCAAAGTTAACCACTCCCTCTCTGCCTTCTACATGACAGCTAGCAAACAGCTGTTCAAATATTTGCTTTTTTCCAAAAAGCCACGCCTGCCCCTCAAAGCACTGCTCGGGTTTGCAAGGGAAGGATGTGACATGCAGCTCTCTGTCCATGTACCATGGGTGCAGCTGCAGCTTGCACCACTGGGGGCCGAAGGGTTCAGGAACAGGAGGGCTCTATCTGCTCTTGAGGATACAGGCTTCTGCCCATTGAAGAAACCTGTGCTATGGGTGAAAGCTCTGACATTCACTTGGCATCAGCTCACGGATGTCGTTTTCATCACCTCTGGGAAAATGAAGCCAAACCCAGCTGACAAACAGTCCTGCTGTTGGAAAAACCACCCGATTTCTCCTCCACCAGCTCCTCCTCTCCAATGGTCAGAACCCTTCCACGAGCTTCCAGACTGAATTGTTTCCTGGCCACTCTGCAGCCCATTGTCACTCTGCCAAAGTTAATCTGCAGCTTAAACAGTATGAACAACAAGGAGAAAAATAACATTCCCTCTGCATTACCAAAGGGACATGGAGAAAACCCAGGTTTGCAGACATGGCCCAGTCTCAAGACAAGAGCTGTATTCCTCAGCCTGCTAACTAATTAAAAAGCCAAAAAATCCCATTTAATCTCAGTAGCACCACAATCATAAATCCATCTCTGCTCAGAAGAAAAGTGCTGTGAAAGTGCTTTCAGCCCCCAGACAGCACATGGCCCATGGACATTAGGGAATTCTGCCTGAGGGCAGCAAGAGGCTAACGCTATGGTCTCTGCGGCCCAACACAGAGTCCCTAGGACTGGCTTTGGTGTTTAGGATCAGAGCTTTATCACCATCCCTTTTCATGCACTGCCCAAGTATGACTAATGGGAGTCAGTGGAGGGAGTGGGGGAAAGGGACCTCGACCAGATCTCTGACCAAGTCAGACTACAGCTGGTTATAATAAGGATAAGGGATGGAAGTAACGGGGCACGCGTGCATGAAAGTCAGCTCTGGGGATTTGGGATGTGTCAGATGGAAGCTGTGCCACCAACACGTCCTGCAGCAGCTCCCTGGAGCTCACTGACAGCCGTGCAACCCATCATCCCCATCCACACAGAATGGTTTGCTTCCATCGCAGCTCCCTGCCACGCAAATGCTGCCAACGATCCGCTTGGTTACATGCACGTGGAAGGGCCCAGCAAGAGGCAGGCTCAGGTGTGCAAGCTAACCACCAGCCTCCCTGAAACTGGGATCAAACAGCTCCAAAGAGATTTAGGGAAGCAGCACAGTGCTGCTCTGCAGCCACATCTGACCCGCAGCACAGGGGAAAGAGCTGCATTCATAGAGTCATAAGGGCTGGGAAACCACGAGGATCACTGAGCCCATCCATCACCCAGCTGTGCTGCTGCAGAGGCACCAGATGTGCACAGAAGGCACAAGAAACACGGATGTAAGGACCGAGTTCCACTCTAGAGCAATTCAGGCATGCAAACGGCTTCTCAATTTTATCACCTCTCATTACTACACTGCAAGACCACATCCTACATTCTGCCATGCTAGGGCTTGGCGGGCTCAGTTTTTGTTTGGTTGTGTTTTAGTTAAACCATAATAGCTCGAGCCCAAACAAGCAAGAATGAGCCCAGGCCCCTTCAAGGAGAAGAGTTAAGACTGATTCTTTCCCTGCTGTTAAATCAACCAAGTATCGCAGCTACTTCTGCTTGCTGGGTATGGGTAGGGATTGCCCCGCACAGCTCTGAGCTCCTCCCAGCCTCGGGCCGAGCTCAGACTGCAACAAAAAGCTTTTTCTTCACGGTCCCCACGCAGAGAGCAGCACAGAGCAGCAGATGAAAGCTCCATCTGCCCCGTTCCCACAGCCCTGAGCTTCCCGAGATGACCCCGGGCAGCAGCACGGATGTGAGCTCTCCTGACCCAGCAGAGCTCACAGCGTGGGGCTTTGCCATGTGAAAAGCAGAGCGCTCAGCCCCCAGTGAGCGCTGCTCCCCTGGGACCCCCCCAGCTCACTGTGGTGCCTGCAGGACACATGTAAGGCAAACTGTTGCAACACACTGCAGTCACCCCTTTGCTCTCCAGACCACTGCAGCCTTCATCTCGCATGGCTTCCGAGCCCAGATGTTTTCTTCCTGCTGTACAAATGATGTCAGCTGCTGAGTACTGAGGAGGAAGCTGCCAACTCACTTCGAGCTCAAAGCTTGCACCAAAAAAAGAAACAAAAGGAAGAAGAAAAGGCAGAGAAGGAAAGACTGCTTCAGTATCACTTCATTAATGCCGAAACCCCGAGGAGGAATTACAGAGCTGTGGTCCTCAGAGCAGCTCCCTGCACGGCACTGAACTTCAGCTCCAATCCTCCTTGCTCTCAGTGGCACAGCTGGGCTTTGGGCTGCAGTGGTTTCTCAGCTCGGAGCAGAAAACGTTCTGCAGATTCATCTTTTACCCTTCTGAGACACAGAATCCAAACTGCAAGAGGCTGCAAAGCAAGCTGGTCTGCATCAGGAAAGCAACTGCTCCACAGGAAGAAAAACAACGAGATGATGTATTTTACAAATCATCTCATTTCTCTCTTGATAAGAAACCGATGGGATTCCAGCATTACCGGACGGTTCATTTCTCTTTCTCTCAGACAAAGCAAAAGTTCACCACCCTTCAGAATGCGGTGGGATTTGAGCACCTGTGCACCCACATGCCACCATCAAACAGCCTTTAATTACCCCTTTGATGTGCTGGGTTTTGCTCTCCCCCCATAACACTGTTTATGAGGTGCATCTGTACTTACTTCCAACTATTTGGGCTCCCACCCACTCACCACCCATGGCTGTTCTCTGCCCCTCTCCTGATCCTTTGCTCCCCTCCTTGGGCAGATTAATCAGCTCAGTATTAAAAGCAGACAATAAGCCAAAATGAGACAACAGCACTAACCACTGTGAGCTTATCTGTGTGGCTTCCACGTCCCAGGGCTGGCGTTCAGCCACATGAAACACTGTATATCCTACCATCCCATAAGGCTGAATGCTGCACCAAAGAGATAACACTCAGCATTAAGTCAAAGGAGAAGGAGAAAACTTAGAGGCGCTGATTTAAAGGAAACTTTGAGTCCCAGAACGGATTGAGTTGGAAGGGACCCTTAAAGGCCATCTGCTCCAACCCCCTGCAGAGCACAGGGACACCCCAGGTGCTCAGAGCTCCATCCAGGCTGACCTCGGGTGTCTCCAGATCCACCATCTCTTGGGGCATATTGGTTTCCTCTTCCCATTGGAGCTTTCCCAAAGCATGGGGCTGCCTGCAGCTCTGCCCCAGCAGCACCCAGTTGGAGAACAGAAATAACGGGCAGATGGGATCACGGGCCACTTCACCAACAGCCTCCAGGATGCTCTGGGACTGACAATCATCACTTCAAAGAGCTCTCTGGCACCTGAAGTTCTCAAAAAAATGCAGGTTAAGGACCCGGCTTAAGAGAAACGATTGCTTTTAGATCTCAGTGGCACAGCTGAATCCAGCCCTGCATTGGAAGCAGAACATTATTTGCTGGATGGATGCCCTGATGGGTGGGGATTAATGGGTTTTATGGCTTCCTGGTATTGTGGCATGTTCAGATTTTTTTCTTTTCTTTGTATCCTGCCTCATTTGAGCAGGGCTTGGCTCACTGACTCTTCCTGGAGTTTCTATTAATAGTTTTTTGCTTCCAGCTTTGCCCTCTAAAGCCTTTTTTCGACCCATTTAATTATGTGACATCTAAAGCATGCACAAAACTCTTCCTCTGTCTTCAGCTAATGAAGGCCACTACCAGGAAAGAGAAAACTATTTGATATGGACAATATGAAACTGAATTAGGCCAAAAAAACCTGGGTATGTCATACAACCACGTGTGCAGGGTTCCATTCACTGTTACAAACTGCAGTTGTGTGCATTATTTCAGGCAGTGACCAGCACAGAATGCACCTATTGTGTAAGAGCAGTTTATAAGGTGTAAATCCTCAATATTTAACTGTTAGCAGTCAGCTTTTAAATAGCAGCTTGATTACTATAAACACATCTGCCTCTTTAATACTACTTAATCTTTGCAGCCACCACGTGTGATGAAATCTGCTGTATTTATTGAGTAGTATCTACTGTTGGAAGGCACTTTATGGGAGGGCTGTAATTAAACTCAGCCCTAGTAATTGCAGAGCTCCCTGCAATGAGGGCTGGAGCTGCTGCTGGTCTGTGGCTGCAGCAGGGCTCTCCTGGCACTGGGGTGGGCTGGGAGAGATGCTGTGGAACTGAATGGGATCCAATCAATACACAGAGAGAAGTCAGGCCCCTGACCGACCCAAGAGAAGATTATGCCATAATCTTCGTGCCATAATCAGAGACCTTATTTCATCCCAAGGCTTCCAACTCTCAGCTGTAAGATGCCACAATCCCTCCTATTGTTAAATGCCATTATAACCAAGGTCAAGGCAATGTACCTTGTCCGGTGACAGCGCTGCTCTAAAGCCAACTCTCAGCTACAGGACAGAGACCTCAGCACTTCTTCGAGCTCCAAAATCCCCAGTCAAGCAACCTGGAAGAGCCTCACATCCCCTATGCTCCCATTCAGGCAGTTCTTCCCCTAAAACACACTGCAGGCTGTGTTTATTCAATCTAGAACAGGGAGGATCTCTACCAGATCACCTTTGAGGTCACTGCTTCAGCTACCTGAGGAACCCAAGCTGATGCATTGGCCGTAGAAAGACAATGAGGATATAAACAAAGACATTTCTGGGGGGTCCTATCCCCAAATTATGCTTTTTGAAGAACAGAAGGGATCATTCTGAGCACTAACAGCTCCCTGCACCCAACCCCTGCTAACACAAACACACCGAGGTCGATCGCTTGGAAGCATCTGCTGGACCTGCAGAGGGAAAGGCAGCGTCAGTGACACCATGGGTTGTTTTCTGTCCGTCTTGATGCAGTTTATTAGGCTCCATGCAGAGAAAGTCAGGAACTGGACGGGACTCAGAAGGACTGGATATATCCAGGCTGGTGACATTTTCAGACTGCAATGTTCTGTTACTCCCCCACTGATGTCACGTAGATATTTCCCTTGTCTTTTTAGCTGTCTGATCAGACCCAAAACATGATTAATAATGCCTTCTGGACACAAATTTAAGGAACAGGAGGCTGTATGTCCAAACAATAATTACTAACCCCAATTCCACAGTCGGAATGACTGCATCTTTAGATGAGAGGTCCCAGCTCTTTACAGAGCAGGATTATTGCACACCCAGGTCATGGTAAAGGAGGAGGGGAGCCAAGTTCAGATGAGATACTCAAACGATTCCAAAACTTACACCTTCCTTTAGGCGCACTCCACACTTGAAGCCCAACACTTCAAGGCAAATTTGCTGGAATGCTTCGTGGAATGGGACTGAGCAAAAGGCTGCTGGAGCTGTGGAGCTCAGGTCAAGGCAACGCACAACCACAACAACAAATGCAACCACAGCAGCAACCAGGGGTCAAAAGCGTGATCAGAAAGAAGGGGACACGCTGTCCCTCTCAGGTCAGCAGAGCTGTGCCCTGCCCAGCAGGCTTTTTCCACTGGCTGGGAAGCTGGAACAGCGCTGGGTCTGCTCTGCTGTCCCCAGGATCTTGCTCTGGCTCTCTGCCTTCTTTCACTGCCCATCACTGCCTCACGGGAGCACAGAGATGAAGAGGAGCACAGTTGTAAATGGGAATTTTTGCAGCTTCCAACCCACGCTAATGACAGCAGCTCACGCAGACCAGGCTCTCTCTTTTGCTTCCACCACGGACCAAACCTTCACAGCCATCTCTCACATTCGTGACTTCAGTTTCTTTGCTGGTAGCAAATAGATCCAGAGCTGCAGGGAAGCTTTATGAGACATTTCCCCCTTCTTTAGGGTGTTTGCATGGCAAACTGCTCCACAAACAAACAGGAGCAAACACTGATCTTGGAGCCACAGCCAAATTCTACGTGACAGAAGAGCATCTATGGATTTTCCAGCTACAATGATTTCACCAAACTACTCTGCTTCACAGCGGGCAAAGAGCCTCTGTCCATCAGACTGAGAAGTCGCCTGAACCCCATCAGGAACCAAACTCATCCCTTTGGACACTGCTGCAAGTCCTGAAAAACTCCATCTGAAATGAATCAAATTCTTGGAAAGGGGTGGATCAGTGCCTGCGCCCTGAGCTGGGAAGAATCCTAAAAGGACACGTTTATGGGGTGAGATGTTGTAACTGTTGGGTTACTGTACCTCTTGCTGTGCAATTATTTGGGAACTTCCCCCCTTCCTCCTCCTTGTGCTGTGTAACAGCATGGGATGGTTCTCACAGAGCTCCTCCACCGGCTCACGTTGCCCATGGGCTGCACCAGGGGATGGCATTCACACGTAAACCACCACAGAAGCCCCCAGATCCCAAAAACACACACAGCACACATGGAGCTGCTTTCAGGAACAGAGCAATCTGCTGAAAACATGCCCTGGAAGGGGAACTTCCAATAGCACAGCCCTTTCGGATGGGCTTTGAAAATTCACCGTCAGGTTCCCCATCTGCATCAAACCCAACGGTTCCTCCCACCGCCTAAAAACAGGGAATTCAGAAGCACGGAGGAATTAAACGATGTGTCCATTGGCAGCACCAACAGCGTTGTACCAAAGGAAGAAAAGAGTCTTCCCATCAGCCATAACTCCTCTGTGCCCATTGCTGCATGCCTCTCCATCGCACACGGCTGCCATGGCAGAGACGCACAGCCAGCCCCAACAGCCAGCAAGCAAAGCACGACTCGATTCTATGAGACGGGGGGGGGGGTAATTGGTATTCCTTCAGCACTTCTTCCCAGCAGAAAGATTAAGAGGTCCCGTCTCTAAGAAACAGAGGGGATCCATGAACTGAAGGCACAGTGGCTGAGAGATGGAAAAGGGCTCTGCTGACTCAGGGCACCGAATTCCACCGCGCCCACACGAGAAATAACGTGTTGCGTTCTGCCATCCTTTCTTTCAGGCATCGTTTGCTTCCTTCCCCTGACAAGCAAAGCTAATTCCCAGTGTGGAAAGCTAAAGTTCCTGTCTGACAAGGATGATTTCTGCTGAGTCAAGCTCACAAGAAGGCAAAAGAAGCCACAGAACGCCAGCAGGAAGGCAGCAACCCATGCAGAGCCGACCGTGCCAAGGAAGGGCTGGAGGCACTACTTCCTGCTGCTTTAATGACCTTGTCTCAACTTGAGGGTGATTAAGACAGGTTATCCAGCAAGATTTGATATGTGCCCTGAAAACTCATCACAGACAGCACTGATGGAGGTGGGTTTTTGTTGTTTGGGTTATTTTGGTAGTTTTGTTGTTGTTTTTTCAGACTGCTTCTCAGTCTCCAGTAGACAAGCTGTAGACAGTGATCATCTGCTCAGGCAGCTGAGGACCCAGCTCAAACTTGGCAGCACACAGCATGCACTGTCAAGTGATACCCATTAGCTCCATCCTTCTGTGTGTCATCCATAAGGCATGGGACTTGGGGCTGAGAGCACTGGGCACATGAAAGGAAGGGAAGCATTTAAAAGCAGCTCTTCAAAGAAAAGAACGTGGACTCCATGCAGCAGGGAAGCAGCACAGCCATCCCGACCATTACATGGAATAAGAGGGATTAAGTGCTATTGCATAAACATACAACGCTGGTTACTTCTCTTGAGCGAGTGCCAAATCCCTCTTTTCAGATGCATGGAAAAATGTAGGTCAGTTCCATCTGCAGGAAGAGGCGGCTGCACTGTCAGCGCTGTGGACATTTCAGCACTTATTTGTGCAGAGCTACATTGGATACACTGGAGTATCCAGGCTGCAGCACGTGCAGGACAGCCTGCAACCACTCCTTCCTCCTCACGGAACAAAACAAACCGTGCTAGGGACCTCTGTCAGAGATCAGGGCTGCCAAGGATGCAGAAGACCAGAGAGAAGGCAGGCACAGTGTGCAGAGCAGCTCTGGAAAAGACAGAAGATGGGAAAATAGGGGAAATCTACTTATAGACAAGCTGTGCTGCACAGCTGCGGTTCACAGGACTCCATCCCCAAGCTGCTGATGCTCTAAGAAAGGAAGATGGCTCAGCCAACAGATAGGGCCACTGGGCAGGGCCACCAAGCACGGCCATCAGCCAGGGCCCACCACCTCCTGCACCACCTCAGGCAAAGCAGCACAGCTCTTAATTGTTCCTCACAGCAGCAGCAAAGATGCTACAAACAAACACTGCAGCCCAAAGGGAATCCAATGCACAGAACAACACACAATGTATGTCGAGGGCCGAGCAGCTGCTTCCTCCTGTGCTAACTGGCAAGAGACATCAAGGCCTTGGCAGATTGGCTCCAGAGAGACCTCTTAGCAAATCCCAGCAGAAAAACAGGCACAATCCCACCCCAGCAGAAAGCAAAGAGGGGACAGCAGGAAGCACAGGCAGGGCAGGCTGTCAGCCCATGGGTACCACGACGCCTAATGGACTTAGGGGGGCTTAAGGCCGGAGCAGCGCAGCGCACCGCAGGGGGGCACCCAGCCCTGCGTGCAGGCAGCCTTTCTCATGAATGATTTTAAGCCTGGTATGAATGAAAACACCAAACACATCAGCAGGGAGCTGGAGGGCAGCAAAGCGAGTGAGATTAAGCATGATTTGGTGCAGAGCCCAAAGAGCAGGGGGGTATAAAAGGCACTGAGAACTGGGGAGAGGAGAGAAATGGCCGGAGGGACTTTGTACTCCTGTGTGGTCACTCATTATCTTAATACCAGCATCCAAGGGAAGCCTCTCCCCACACAAACATCCAACGTTCAAACAAGTGGATGCTTCCATTACATTTCTAGAAAATTAAACATTTCTCTGCTGCAGAACTGCCAGCAGCTGCTGGAGGTGAGGCAGGCGTGCACCACTGCCTGGCATTGCTGCCCCTCACTGCACAGTTCCTCTTTATCTTTGCTTCTGGGTGAAATAGCAACAGAATTCAGGCTGGTCTCTGTACAACAATGCAGTGCACACACACACAGCCACAGGGTCCCCATCCATTGCAGGGGGTGGACGAAGGGTCTCTTCCAACCCAAACCATTCTAGGATCGGGTGAGGTGCTGCAGCTCTGTGGCCACTTGCACTCGATTGCTTGGCTTATGCTCTGTGCATGGCTGCTGGGTCACCTCCCTCCCTGTTTCCATCCTTTTCCTTTGCCCACCATCCAGGCTCTTCCTCTCTACCAGGACAGGACTAATCCCCACAGCAACCCAGCAACCAGTGGGACTGCAGGTGATCTCCATGGGTGAACCAAGCACCACACTGTGCCAGCTTGCCATTGCTCCAGAATGCCTGGCCCTTAAGCCCTTCTCCAAGCTCCCTCTATTACACCTGCATTTCTGAAGCCCAAAAACTGAGGTGAGGCACCATACTAGGTTGGGATCGCCCTTCTGAACAGATGAACTTTGAGATGGGGATCCCTCAGGATGACCCAGGAGCTGTGAAGTCACCCTGCTTGCCCTGCTGAGTGGAGCCCAGCGGCCAGCACTCTCCTGAAGAGCCCTGCCATCCTGCTGCAGCCCTCCCTTTAACAGCAGGGTAAAACATTAAGAAGCAGAGTGCATTCCATTCAAAGTTCCCCTTCGTGTTCTGAACCTCCCCAGATACAAAGCCCGTATCCCAAGTGTATATTCTCCATGTTATTAGGATAACTGCTAGTCAAGTTCAAAAGGCAGCTGGCTCCCAAGTCACCAAGCCAAGCAGAGCTATAATTTCTCCTCACTGTAATTTCTCCCTATGATTATAACAGCGGTTGACTGAGTCAACACAGGCAATGTCAGCAAGCAGTTGGACTCCAGGACTGCAGATACCCAGGAAGAAGCAGCGCTGGGAGGGATGAAACGTGTGTGGGAGCTGCCCTGGATGGACAACCAACAGGCCAGAGGATCAGGGAGCCAATAAATACACACGGCTTAGCTTCGTCCTTTCTGCAGGGTAAGAAGCAGAGAGGGGAAATCCTGCCTCTGCTGAAGGCAGGGGGAGTCAGACCGTGGATGTCGAAGGGGATTTCACCCATCACAACTAATAAGCAACCAAACGACCGCAGGGCTTTGAGAGACCACCCTGCTCTTCATTTCTCCAGTAGCTCCAGGGAATGTCTGAGGGCACCAGCCTCTCTCAGGCCGAGACAAAGGGTGCTCACAAACGCCAGCCTTAGCTCAACATCAACTCCGTGGGCTACACAGGTGAGAAAAACACTTGTAAAGGACAACTTCAGGCTGAGCCCTTTTCCCAAACTCCAGAGGATCGTTCTCTTTCCACAGAACATGGAATCATTACGGCTGAAAGGACCTGAGATCACCAAGCCCACCCCGCAGTGCCCACTGACCTCCAGTGCCACATCTCCACAGATGATGACCCCAGCACCCCCTGGGCAGCTGTGCCACTGCATCACTGCTCTTTCACAGAACAAATGGTCCCCAATACCCAACCTGGCACAACTTGGTGCCACTCTCCCCTGTCCTACTGAACACAGAAACAGGGGGAGCTCAGGGAAGCTGGACAAGCTGCAGCCCCATACAGCCCCCTCCTTTTCCAAAGTCAGCTGCAGATCATCCTGGAATCCTTCTCCCCTCAACCACTTCACTCCAACGTTAGAAATGGGCCAGAATCCAAGTCTTCCCAAAGCAATGTTCTCCTGAGACACTCAGTGCTGTTCGCCCTCTGCTGACACAACCCGCAGCAGTGCTGTTTTAAGGCAGGGATGGAGAAAGGAGTGCAGCAAATTGCGCTTTCAGAAGAATAACTGCATCACGGTGCCTCTCCTCAGCCTCGCACACCAAACCCGGCTTTGCTTCTTTGCATGCCAGTCAGGCCAGCTGGAGCCTCACAGTGTGCCTTTGGCACTGGGGGGGGGGGGGGGGGGGGGGGGGGGGGCAGAAGGATCACAGCATGAGATCCTGCTCAGAAATCAGCCCCAGTTTGTGAGAGGAGAGGCTCAGGAAGAGAAGGGCTGGGCAGAAAACAGGGCTGCTCTGTTTAGCACCCATCAGTAACCTGCCGTTCCCATCATGGATGCTGCAGCAATGAGATTACTGTGAAGGGGAAGGGAAATAAATAGGAACAGGGCTTGGAAACAATAGATTACATTCTGGAATTCCTGCGTGCTTCCCTCGGATGCAGTCATTGTGAGAATTAAAGGGACAACATTCATGTGACACGAGCGGAAAGAGACAGCACAACCAACCCAGGCAAACCAGGTGAGAAAAACATACAGATGAGGTTGGGAAGCGTGGGGGAAGCTCTAAATGGGGACTTTCCTCCAGTTCCCCCAACTCAGAGTCACGTTATGAATACCACTACAGACATTTGGGTACTGCAGTCGTAGAGCCAACCAGTGTGTGCAAACAGAGAGACTTAAGCACTTCTGAAGTACAGCTGGGATCCAGCTGATCCCTCTGAAGTAAAGGGCTGCTTTAGAAAACTTGACTTTCTGCTTACAGTGGTTCCCTCCATTGAGGGAAATAATGCTCTCAGAGCCCAGATGCAAACGACAGGGAAAGTTATTTTGATCTAATTCAGCTTAACAAGGAAGAACAAAGTGATGACTCAAGTGGACAACGTGAACCAGGTGTGCTAACAACACAGACAACCAATTAAACAAAGTCAGTGAACTGGAGCTGGAAAGCAAATCCCATTTAAGCCGTATTAACTTAGATTGACAGCAAAGATTTAGAGGGGAAAAATGGATATAAGCGCATAAAATTGAGAATATCCACAGCTGCATTCCCAGTTTGCATTCCCTGAACATGAGAGGTCATCTCCACACTCAAACTTCACACCCTGGATTGGTAACATGATGAAAATAACTTCCCAGGTTGTTTCCTGACCACGTTCACACACCATTCGGTGTGGGCCAGGCCCACAAGCTCTGTTTCCAAAATAGAGCCTGGCTGCATTGGCACCAGCGGCTCCTAATCCCAGTGTCAGCCAATCCCAGTCCCTCCCCCCCACACTGGGACAGGGATCAGAGAGCTCTGGTCTAAGAGCTGAGGATGTTCTCAATCATATGGAGCTGGGTTTGAACCAAGGAGAGCAAGGGCAGCTCCTGGCTGTGCCTCACATCTCTTTACATACACCTGGATGGGACAAAAGCCACCAGAACTTCTGATGTGTATCCTTTCATTTCTCTGCCTCTCAGCTCCCCTCCTGTGGAATGGCAGCACTTCAGAGTGCATGAAAAATGCAGTGTTCAGACACTGGGCTGCTTTACACCTCTGTCCCTCATTGCCACATGCAGCAACACACTGCAGGATGCCCTGGTTTACACGTGACCCACTGCACTGCAGTGTTTTATTTTATATTCTCTTTTTCCAAACCTTCAGCCCAAACAAAGGCAACACCAAACTTCTGCAGCCAGTGTCAGTGGGGTCAGATAGCCTGGAAGTCACCTAGGAGACACAGGAGAGCCAGAGGGGAGCACGAAGGGTGCCTGACCCTGCAGGACGCCCAGTCCACCTTTCTGTCTTTATTTTGAGATGTTTTCATTTCCTGATTTCTGTCTTCCTCGAAAAGGGGATATGAGCACAAAAGGAACAGCACTTAATTGATGATTCAAAAACCCCAGTGCCAAAACCGTGTGTGTTAGGTTGGGACCGTGCAAATCCTCAAATAAGTGGCCCAGTTTTTAAAGACACATCAGCAGGCAGCTGCTCAGCAAGAACTGCACTGCAGACACCAACCCTTCCCCTGACAGCCCTGCATGACGTAGCCGTCCTTTCTCTTGCTGTAAAAGCAGCAATTGCTGCTCCAGACAGGCTGAGCTCTATGTGCAAGCGAGCACAACCTTGGACATCACTGAGAAAGGGAAGAGGCACGGGGTGCCCAACGTGCTGCTCATACTGGAGCCAGAGCTCAAAGTCACACTGGTTTCAGTAGGAGCAGACCTACAGGGAAAGCAGCAAAGTCAGAAAGTACCAAAGTCAAACTCTGCCAGCAGGGACAGCAGGAGGGAAGTGGCTGACAGCTGCAGATAAGGAGACTGCAGTGTTTCATCCCCATTCCCTGCCCCTACACAAGCTCTGCTCAGCAGCATGACCAGCCATGGGAAACCCCTGCTGCTGGCACACCCCTCACAGCCTCTCTGCAGGCTCTCTGGTTACCACCACAGAAAGGTAGAGCTCTCCTGGAATAGAGAAGCAGCCAGCTTACTGATCATGGTGGTGCCCCCAGCCAGCGCAGCCTTGGTCCCTTGGAAGAAGTCATCAGCAGAAGTCATCCCCTGCTCCGGCATCTGGAAGCGGGTGTGAACATCAATCCCTCCAGGAATCACCATCCTGCCGTGGGCTTCGATGGTTTTCACTCCTCCGGGCACGATGAGATTCTCTCCTATTTGCCTGGCACACAGGTTGCAAACAGGTCAGACAGACAGCAGACGAGGCACACGCTCTGCAAACACACACCCTGCGCTGCTTAACCCGGCCACTGTTTTCCTTTCCCATATAAAGCAAGGCACAGGGCCGGCAGACCCAGCTGATACAGTTTTATTCTTCCCCTTGAAGCAGCTGCATAATTGAGAGCAAAGCACGCAATTACTTCGGGACCTGGGGGGGAACATTAGATTTATGAGGAAGGAAAAGCTGGAGCCACGCTGGCAGCCAGCTGGAGAAGGGACCAAGCACAACCAGCAAGCAGCTCTGCCAGGACAGGAGCGGGTCACCAAGTGGCAACGCAGCACCCAGTGCTGGCTATCCAGCAGCAAGATGGATGCTAACACAGGTTTGGAAGCACAAACAGAACCTTGGCCTCTGCACTTTCCTTCCATGCACAAGTACTACGTTGCTCCTGCACAAACAGGGGGGACACAGCGCTGCTGGGAGCTCCTCTCACCCACTGGTTGTGAAAAGCGCAGCGGTGGGTGACATGGGGCAATTAATGAGCTGCTTGTGGCTGGCTCCTCTATCTTCCAACCTTGATGAACAACGCACATGTGCTGCCTGTGAGAGCCAGAACAGGAAAACTCCCTGCTTGTAACCTCTGGCTTGGCCGCTTTTTTCCTAAGTGTAATTTTCCTAAGAAACCTCTGATCTATTTAACATGCCAGAAATGCATGTTTTGAGAATGCAAACACAGACGTGCGCTGGGAAGAGGTATGTCCACACAACAACAGCATCCTTATTAACTCAAAGGGATTTCAGATTGATCCCTGCATCACTGAACTGCAAAAAACAGCACTGCAAGAGACCCCAAGAGGTCACCTCAGTCCAATTTCCTGCCCTAAAACAGAATTAAAGGCATCCGGGTACTGAATCCTGCATTCAAAATGCCTTCAGTCGTAACTCAGCTCACTGCACAACACAGATAACTCCAAACATATGTGCCATGTTCAGCACGGGGCTGTTCACATGGCTAAAATCAAGCGCGTTTAGAGCACCTCCTTCAAACCACGCTCGAATGCCAGCTCAGTCTGGCTGTTTTTAAGGTTCCTGCACTGATCTGCGTGTGTGTGTGAAATACTCACTTCTCTTGGCAACCCAACCCAGCGCACTGAGGGTCCAAGCAGTGCCGTTCCCCACACTCCAATCACAGCATGCCATCACGTTCACTTACTTGATGAGCCCATCTTCCATGTAGATGTCGGCATAGAAAGACTGGTCGTCATTGACAATCTTCCCACCTTTGATCAGAAGACGATCGCTCTGCAACAAAGAAGCACACAGCAATTCCTAATTACGCTGACAGTCTGCAGTGTCACCCCTGAGATGAAAGAGGAGGGCTGGAAAGAAGCCCTGCATTATTCAGGAGTCAGAACGCAGCTCCATCCATCGCCCTGCTTTCAACTGCAGAGATAAAAATGCTTTGTTTCAGCGCAAGTCCTTTCATCGTGCAAACGATCCCATGGAATCAGGAGGGAAAAAGGCGTTGGGCTGAGGCTTGGCAGCTTCACTCAGCCCTGCAGCACCACCATCACCTGCAGCAAAAGCAGCGCACAGCGCTCTCCTCTCCGGGATGCGTAATGGCCACCGTGCTGCTGCTTCCAATGCCTCGGTCGCATGCAAAGTTTCCCGTGTGCACCCACAGGCTGCAGCCACCGCTCGGCCAACTGTGAGTCAACGGCTGTCAGGGAAATGGCCCACAAGTCTGTTGCCAGGGGTTACACCACACAAACAAACCCCGTTTGTCCAACTCGGGGACGTTTGGGCGCAGCGGATGCTTTTACTGCCTGTCCAGATCACCAGCACATGACCGGGTGGAAAACAAGCCCGGATGAGCAAAGCAAGCTGAGAAGAAGGGCTTTAGGCACGGCCTCACTGAAACACCCGCAGGCCAGGAGGCAGCTTGGCAGGAACAGAAAGGTAGCTGTGACAAGGCTGGGCACCGTGTTCCATACATCACCCAGGTCACCTCCTGCCTTCCCAGCCAGGGCAGCTCCAAAGCAAAGCCGCCCTTTTTTGCAGCAGCCGCGAACAACAGCAGAGCAGGCACTGCAGAGGGGACACAAGCTGGAAGTGACTTCTGTTCTGCCGGCTCCCCAGCCCTGCTATGACCTATGCTTCAATCACAGCGCATAGAGATGCAGCACTGCATTCAATCTGCACTCGGCCCCAGTGCAGCACTCTGCCCCTGTCCCCCGTATGACAAAGCTACAGCACAGCGTGGTGATGCCAAAAGTGACTGCAAGAGAGGGCAGAAAGCAGAACAGGAACTCAGAGCTGCCTCAAACTTAAGCAAATGGATGCATGACAGCCCATCTCAGAGCCCTTATTTTGAATTAGGTCTGACAGAAGAAAGGAATCGAGCATTCTCCCAAGGAGCTCATAGCTGGAGAGCCACATTTTCAACAGTCTGAGTGCTAAAACTGCATCAGCTCCTAACTGACACCCTTAGATCCATCCCTTATGCAGCAACTCTAGAAGACATTAAACACTTCTCCTTCCCCCTCCCTTTTTCTCCCCTTGCTGCAATTGAGAGTTTCCCCCAACATACAAAAACCAACACACCGAACCCAAAGGGAAAGCTGAGATTTAAACAGGGGAGCAGCTACAAGCACCAACGGGGCCAAACAAATTAACTCAGGGCGTGAAAAGCCGCCCACCTCCCAGCGCCAGGCAGCAGAGCACTGCCTGCCCTGCAGCTCCCCACTCCCAGGAGCACTGCAGTGCCGGTGCCCACCTCCAATGCGGGCTCCCCGTGCTGCCACAAAGGCTGCAGCTACGGGGACGGGCTGAGCTTCGGCCACCCGCGTCACGGGCAGCACAAAGCCCAACATATGGCAGCAGCGAGGGCCCAAAGCGCGTCACGGGGCGCTCGCTGGGAGGATGCTCTGCTGCTACCTGGGGCTCGGAAGGCTCCGAAAGGAGCACGGATCCTTCTGCTCGTTTCGGCCGCCCCCGAGACAAAAGCAGAAAACGCAGCACCTGCGCGCACGGCTGCGGTCCGCAGCAAAACGACGCCAACGGGGCTGGGCTGCTGCCCTGCACGGCGCATCCAGCACGGCAATCGGAGCGCTCCGTCAGCGCCGAAATGCGTCAGGCGGCTCCCGGCCCGCGGGAACCATCGCCGCACCGCTACGTCCCTGCGGGCATCCCGCCGTCGGAAGGCTCTCGTTCGCCCCTGCAAAGCCCTCGACGGGGGATGAGGGCAGCGCCGCTGTCACGGCTCGGAGGGCGGCGGCGCTGGGTGGGTCCGTGGGGGGGGCCGGCAGAACGGCCGACGTCCGCAGCGCTGCGATGAGGGGAGCGCGGAGCGCCCACCTTACGTAAGGAAAAGTTGGGGCCGCAATACCTGCCCTACATCGGCTCCCGCAACGGGGGGAAGCGAGGGAGGGGCTTTACATAACGGCGCCGGCCCCGCTCCCCCAGGATCGCGTTGCGAGAAGCTTCTGGGGAAGGGAAGGGAAGGAGGGATCCGCCGGGCCGGGGGCTGCGTGTCCCCGTCCGTCCCCCGGCAGGGAGGGCCGCGCACGGCGCTGATCTCATTACCCGCCCCGAGCCCCGGCTGCCGGCACACAAAGGGCTTTAATCCCTGCGCACCCCTCCCCCTCCCCCTCCCCGCGCCCCCCACTCACCGTGATCCGCGGGATGTTCTTCTTCCCCTGGTAAGACATGGTGCGAGCCCGGCTCCGCTCCGCTTATCCACCTATTACTGTTGTGTTTTTAAACGACGAAAAAGCGGCGGGGCGGATGCTGTGCCCCTATTGTCTCGCGTACAGCAAACGCTTCCAAAGGAGGGGGGAAAATAAAAAACAACGAAAAAACCAAGAGCAGAAGAAACGAGGACCAACGAAACGAAATCACAGCGGTCGGCCAGAGCCCAAATCACTGCGACGCTACGGGAAGGGGCGCGGGGTGCGCCGGGGAGGCGAGCGCGGCTCAGCGCAGCGCAGTCAGCAGCAGCGCAGCCAGCAGCAGCCCAGCGCCGCGCCGCCTTTCTTCGCTCTGCGCGCAGCTCCGCGCCGCCCCGCCCCGCCCCGCCCCGCCCCGCCCCGCCCGCGCAGGGAGGGGCCGAGCGCCGACACAGCGCCAGCGGCGGAGCGCGCCGCGCATGCGCAGAGAGCCTCTCTTTTCGCTCGCTCCCGCCGGCGCGGCGCGCCATTGGCTGCGCGCGCGGCGGGATGCAAATGAGGCGCGGGGCGAATTGGCGCAAAAGGGGGGGGTGGCGGGAGACGCCCGCGCGGCGCCGCGCTCCGGATCGGCGCAGCGGAGGGTGGGGGGCACCGAGCGCGGATCCGCTGCCGGAGGACGCGCCGCCCTCCATCTTCTTTGTCCCACCCCGCCCTTCTTGGCGCTGCCGACGCCTTAGCGGATGAAGGGGAAAAATAAGGCGCAGCCGCTCCCGGATCTTTCGTATCCCGGCTGACAGCTCTGCTTTCTCGCCAAGGCAGAAAACGAAGCCCCTTCCTGCAGCCGCCTCCGAGCTGGGCGCCCGTGGGCCGATTTCCGTGTCCCTGTCCTGGTGCTCTTCAGGCTGGCGTTCAATGAAAGGAAAGCATCGGGCAGCACATCTCCCTCCTTCCTTGCACGTGCAGCACAAAGAAGCGGGTTGGTGGCTGCAGTGCAGGGCAGGTGTTGGCAGCGCACCCTGCGCGTCTGCCGCGCCTTCTGCAGAGCCCCGGCATCGCACATTCACACAGTCGGGTTGGAATGGAGCTCAAGGGCTATGAATTGCAACCCCCCCCACGCGCTGCATGCAGGGCTGCCAACCTCCCCATTTAACACCGGACCAGGCTGCCCAGGGCCCCATCCAGCCCAGCCTCGGACGCCTCCAGGGATGGGGCACCCAAAACATCAGCCTGACCCACCCGTGTCTGTGGGTCAGGACAGCCCCATTAATGACCAGCCTGCACTTACCTCCTTCTCTCGGTCACGTGCCAATTCCACATCCCACAAAGCAAACCAGAGCTGCTCCTGTCGCACCACAGGGCGCTCCTTACGTACCCAGGCTGCTCGCAAGCCTTCACAATCCTGCTGCAGTTAATCATTACAGAGGCAACATCTGTGCAAGCAGATGACTACCAGGACCTTCCATGTGTGTTAGTGCACAGGAGCCTATGAGGGAAAAAGAGCTTTTCCTGAGTATAGGTGGGGCAGCAGGCACTGTTTAAATAGCTAATATGCCAATCAGTTGGTATCCAATTAGTGGCAAATGAGAAAGCGTCTGATCACGACAGCAGCAAAATGATTAATTTGTTAGCCTGCCGGGTTTTGTTTTGACTAGAACTGACAGTATTAAAGGGTGAGATCCTGCATCTTTCTGGTCTGCGCTGATGATCGGAAACCTCGGCATATTTCTGCTCAGAACGTGGACAAAAGCACCTACACCACATCCCTGCATGCAGGCAGTGCAGCTGGGCCTTTCCTCTCTTTAATGCTGGCTTTGCTCCTCACTTTCGTTTCCGAATGGCTTCTCGCCTTTGCTTGCCAGGTAATGGAGCGTCTGCAGCTATCAAGGAAGCCAACAGTAAGAGAGAGCATCGGTGCTATGATTCTGTGATCAAAGCAGCCAATCTGAGATGTGCAAAGCTCAGCTACCATCTCAAAACCCTGCCCTGAGAGCAGAAAATTCACTGCAGACAATAGAACACAGCTATGGGTGTAGGAAACCATCAGTCTCTCACTTGCATCCCTGACCAGCTCATTTCTTCTCCAAGCTGTGAAGCAACAGCACTGGTAGCAGGAATAGAAGCACCTCTAAAGGGAGGAGATCAGCACTAATACTCCTACAGCTATCCTCACCTGCTCAAACATATTTAAAATGCTTTTTGGAAAGGTAATCCTTACTGCATATGGGCCTAATTTGGAGCAGGAGTTCTTGAACTTGGAATATTTTCCACACCTTTGATCCAATCGTGACAAAAAGAAATCATGAGTCTTCAGGTGACTCTGAGCTTTTCCTCTCCATCACCGTGCTGCAAGAACCTAAGTAGCACAGAATAAAAGAGATTAAATGGCTGGGAAGCACGGTTGTTTGATATTCAGCACCTACACAGCACCAGGTTTTAAAACCTCCGTGGCTCAGCGTGTGCCCAGAGGACCAGCAGTGCATCCTTCCCTGAGCCAGATGTAACTGGGAGGGATGAACGCGGGCGAGCAAAGCCAGAGAACAAGAGGGAACTGAGCCTGGTCATACAGAGATGCACCGCCACGTCTCTTACAGAAGCTGATTCATTCTCCCAGTGAAGCCACGGCTGTGTATGCACCCTTCCCATTCAGTCACATTTGGGAAGATGGATCCTTATGAGAAGCCAGCCGCAGGATTCAGCTCCTGGGTTAACGGAGTGCGCTGGGCTCCATGAATCCTCACAGCCTCACATCCAGCCCCCCTGCCATAAGGCTGTGCCGTTACTGAGGTGCTGTGATGGGTGTTCTAGATAATGCTGGCACGCCGGGTCTTCCATAGGTCTAGGAGAGGGCTAATAAGGTGCTATAAAGAACACTCCAATCTTTCTTGCTAGAAGGGAAGCATGAAGGACAGCTGCCCAGCCCAGGGCCCTGGCAGCAGTCACTGCAGTGGTGGAGGAGCCCCAAATCAACAGAAATGCCTTGACTTATACATGTGAGCACAACTTTAATGGCAGGGCAGGGGAGGAGCCCATCCTGCCCACTGCCAGCCCTACCCTGGCTGCATGCCGAACAGTTCTGTGTTAAAGGAATATCTCTGTCTACGTGTGCCTTCTGGAAAGGCCGAGAAGGGGAAGCGCACAGCGATAGGAGAGCCTCGGAGCAGCAATAAAACAGATCATCATCGGCACGAGAGGGAATCAGTCGCCATCAGCTCTGAGTCTTTGCGTGGTCTGTGGGAGACCACCACGCACCTCGCAGGAGCGCCGTCCCACAGTGGAGCTATTGGACAAAAATACCAGAAGTCTCTCTTTCTTTGTGGCATTTTCGTGTCATTGCAACAAACCCCACAGAATTTCTGCAACAACCAACTGCTTTTACTCCTACTGAATTCTTAAAGGTCTCTCCAGAAGGACGCGTTGCTGGGAAGTCTTAACACTCAGAAACGGAAATAGACATTTAAAAACGTAACAGAAATAGGGATCAGAGCTGGACTGAAAGCATCCCTGGAAGCGTATCTGAAATTCTAGTGCTCGTGCATCAGCAGCCTCTCCATTTCCCTTTGGCTGCTGGCTGCTCACAATCCACGCTCCCTGCTGGGGAATCGCCGCTGCCCACGTCAGAAAGGCTCTTATTGCACTGGGGGCAGCAGGACTGGGCTAAAGGCTTCGAGCACTCACTGGTCAGGCTCTATTTTCTCCCTTGATTCTGCCAAGCCAATTGCTGCATTGGCTCTTAGTCTCGGTGACTTCAGAAGTTTCCTATGGACCAGCAGTGCTTCTTGTGGAGCACTGGGAAGACGAAATGCAAGCTGGTGCATGGCAGGAGTGTCAGAGAATGACAGAATCAGATGATTTGGTGAGGTAGTACATTCTGTCTTTCCTAAAAGGCTACCAAGGAATTGCCCTTACTTAATCTCTATAAATTAAATTCAATTACAGACATAAACTATCCTCACCAATGGGCATCTTTGCTTTATTGTCCTACAGGAGAAAATCAGAATTAAATGTCATGCTATGGAAATGACCACAGGGGTCAATCATGCAGCTGCTCAGAGATGTAACCTTATTCTGAATACACAGCATCTGAGTTTGTGAGGGGAACAACTCACTTTGCAGCCACACAAATAGGTCAAAAAAAAAAAAAAAAAAAAAAAAAAAGACCCACAAATGAGAATTAACTGCTTCTCCCTTACATCCAGGGCAAAGAGATGAGCATCTCCAGCACAACGGGAACCAAAGCAGGGTCCAAGAAACAGCTGTTCTTGGTGCTTTACACCATCTCGTCATTCCTTCCCCATCCCCAGATATACAGACCAAAGCCTTGGGCTCTCAGCTGTCAGTCTGTAGCCAGCTGTGTCCACCTGCAGGGTACAGCACAGTCAGCACTCCAGACACAGAAACAACTCAGACCTGCATTCTCCCCCCTAAGGATCATCCAGCTCTCCGGGAGGTGCACTGAAGAACAGGGTAACGCATCTGTATGTGAATCCTACAGTAGCAAAGTTTGATATTTTTGGTGATTTGCTACAGCTCTGCTCCTGAATGCCATCCCTGCTCACGGGAGGATGGGGCAGAGCCACACAACCGCTCCGTGCCTGCTGGAAACAAACTGCTCGTGTCAGATGAGCCCAGCACTGGCACAGGGGCGGCACGCAGAGCTGCCAGCTCCACATCTATCCCCATTTCTCCAGGTGCTGCCGAAAGCCCAGACCTCCACATGAGTCCTGCTCCAAACTGGGAGGAACAGGATTTGGCCCAAAGTGTTTATGTTTTCCTCCCAAATCAATTGGCCTTGTGTCAAAGCCCTCTGCTCATTTCTGGAGGGAGCGGTGGATTCCTCGCATAGCACTGCAGGCCACTTGGTGATACGCTCACGGGGCATACAGTGCATTCCAGCTATGCATGTTGATAGCTGGAGGGGAATCTGAGAAGTCAGAGGAATGTGACATTTGTGCTCATTATCATTTTTTTTCCCCCCCTATGGTTTATTTTTCTAGTAGCCGGATAAATTATTGCCATCCGTTGGAAAATCGTGCAGGTCATCCTCCTGTGTAATTATTTTGCGAGCAATATTGTTGAAACAAGACTGAAGAAATTACAGGCATTGGAGCAAATTAAAATCCTGACTGCATTTTCAGCTGTCTGGAACGAGGCCTTTGTTTTATACAACAGGTCCATCAGTGCTCCAGAGTCTGTGGTTTTTGAGCACTGAACGTGGTGTCACCACCGCTCCTCTCCAGGAATGACCAACCACGACCCTGAGGGATCTAAGGTTTTAGTGAGAGTGGCACCCAAAGCTTCAGGTGCTGTAGGACTCTTTCCTCTCCTGCCAGCTCTAAAATAAGAAAAAATTATCATATGTAGGGTTTTTTTTCTGGTAGACCACTTGTTTGCACTCAGTGCTCTACACATCCCAAAGGCCTACGGACTGGTTTTAAGAGAGCAAAAGAAGGTGAAGACAATGGCTTATCACACAGGAAATCAGGTGGATGGGCTTAGCAACTAAAGATGGGTGGTCCCAGGGCCTGAACTTGGGTTGAAGGCTCTTAGGACCCATCCAGGGGTTGACAGAACAAGGGGAATGGTTTTAAACTGAGCCAGGGGAGGTTGAGGTTGGATATGAGGGGGAAGTTTTTCACCCAGAGGGTGGTGAGGCGCTGTTCACAGGTTGCCCAAGGAGGCTGTGGGTGCCCCATCCCTGCAGGCATCCAAGGCCAGGCTGGATGTGGCTCTGGGCAGCCTGGGCTGCTGGTTGGTGACCTGCACACAGCAGGGGGTTGGGACTGGGTGAGCACTGTGGGCCTCTGCAACCCAGGGCATTCCGTGATTCTATGATTCAGGCTCTGTAGAAATGAGATGAAAGCAGGCCATGAGCTTACTGCTCCCTCCCCAGCTGGTGGAAGCCAGGCTGCACGCTGGTCACCCAAGCAAACCCTGGGTTCGAATATGACATCCTCACTGCAGCATCGTTGGCCCCGTGGAGGCCACAGCCTAACCCTAACCCTAACCCTAATGTTCCCCCTAATGAACCCCCTGTTCAGTGCTCCAACACTGAACAAACCAGTGCACCAGGGCCGGGCACTGACCATCCAAACGGGGACAGTGAGAAAGATTTAAGACAGGAGATGGAAGTGTGGTGAGCAAACCCACCTCACCTCCCAAGTCATCAACCCAACCCACTGACTGGGCCGCGCTGCCTCGTTGTGAGGAGCTGCTTCAACTAAGACAGAAAGCCTTCCTGCTGCCTCTAGAGACGACCCTAGCCCTGAATTATGAGGCAGCACGGCCCAGAGGCAATAAAGCAAGGCTGTGACAGATGCCTATAGAATACCCCAGACAGAATAGGCGCAAATAGATTTGATTACCCTTATCTGTGCCTGCAGAACAATATACTGCAATTTAACGTGGAATAATTACATTCCTTTCTTTATCCTCTGGAAAGTTAAGACCCCTGAACGATAAAAAAAATAGCTTGTCATTCTTGCTTTGTTAATTACTTCCACGGAGATTAATGCAAGATCTTTCTATGGAGTGACAGAAAGGATGACTGTGCTCTAAACCCATTTGGATCCAGTCACTGGCTACACACTTCCATGTATCTTCACTGAACCCAACCATCCTCTATGCCTGCACGTATTTTCAGCCTCAAGCTAAAGAAAATGAAGCATTAAGATTTCTAGCCCATTGTAAATTATTTTATATAATTTCAAGATCTTATCTGTGAGAATACTGCTCTTTCCACTACAATTTAGATTCACATCACATGAAAATAGCATCCAGCCAATGCAGGTTTGAAAATACTGGGCCAAATTCAGTTGCAGAATTTCAGAAGGCCTTCAGCATTTCAACTCCTACCTGACTTTAATACAGTGCTGCCTTTAACGCCATTTCCTGCATACTTTTATTTTACTGTATTTGATCATTTCGTAAATGCATTCCTACTAATTGCACTGAGGCAAAGCCAGCTTTACCTGCTGAGAATCTAACCGCTGATTCAAGCTATAGATGCAGTCAGCTGGAAAACCATTAAAGCTAAAACACTCTTGCTATAAAGTGCCAATCCATAGCAAGACTGATAAGAGACTGCACTTACCCAAAGGCACACAACCCCTCACAGCACAAACCAGTGGCACCAGTGCTACACAGAGGTAACAAGAAACAACTCCAGTGTTGCACTATCCCGTCATTTCGCACCTTCACAGTTAACATTCTATGATAAACCTTAAAAATAGAAGCAAAAGAACTCCCTTTTACAAAAATGTGATCAATATTCTGTGTAGATTTCGGATTTTTTGCCATTTTATACTTGCAGATTTTAATATCCCACACCCCTCAACCACACAGTAATTCATCTTTTCAGAACGAATACATTACCTGCTTACATTTGCATCTTTTAGGGCATCAACACACCAAAGCATTCCAAATTAGTCCTGAAAATGCCCCAAACTGTAAAACCTTTGACTTCCCAAGACACATAGGCCTCTATTCCTGAGGTGCTCTTTTGCCAGTCTAAGACAACTAATTAACCATGGAGGGTGAGCAGGATCATAACCATATTCAAATCAAGCCACAGGTATCAGCAGAGGCAAACTTTTGCTTGACCTGATGAGAAGAGGCGTGGAGCATCGCCCACTTCTAATTAAAGGTCGATGTGTCGAACTTCTGAAAATCAGGGCCTACCTTTGTGATCTCACAGTCAACCACAGCTGTTCACACACATAAGCGTGTCTGGATGGAGCCCTCAGGTTACTGTAGTAGGAAAAATCAGAGAAGGGTCCGACGTGGGGAGGATGGGACCCCAGCAACGCTGCTGGTAACGTTTCACATTTCTGACAGCAGGTGAAACCAGGGAACGAGCCCAGACTGCAAATCCCAGACAAACTCCCACCCTTTGCAAACCGTATCACCAGTGAAAATCGAGAGGCTCATCTCAGAAGCTCAGAAGAAAGGGATGCTCTTGAAACCCACTGGGGCACTGCTCAAGGAAACTCTATGCCAGTGCACTACTAGCAATTTACTAGTTTGCTGGTTGGTGCTTCATTCATTCTGGCTCTTCCAGGCTATGCACAGGAGCCAGCATCATCAGAAGAACACACTGAGTATTTCATGGCTCGGATGTGAATAAAGCCTGCTTAAATCTATTTATGGAGGGGGAAAAAAATTGTGCACGGTCAGCTTGAACCATGTGGCTTAAAAGGCTTTTGCCTCAGGAAAAGGATAGGTTTGTTATACCGTGACACATACAAAGAGTGAGAAAATAGCTTCAGGAGTCGTAAAGGACTGGGAGGAGTTCAGTAGATTTCTTAAGAGAACACCACATTGCTGCCAGAGTCCTGGCACGTTTTCCTGAGGCAAAAATCGCCCCTGTAGCCAAAGGCCTTCATCAAAATTGGTACTGAAATATAGCTCCCATGGGTCACTCGGAGTCTCTCCTCCCCTGGGAGGAGGAGGAGGAGTGCATTGCTGAGCTTCCCCTGGAAGAAACCCGCAGGGAATCGATCCCTGTAGGTGGAGGCTCACTGATGTTCTTTTGCTTACAATTGCGTTTCTGTTCCGTGAGCTGCATTCACTAGCTGGGTGGGGCATTTTGCTACCGTTGTGCTGGGGAAACAAAAAAAGTCAGTCTCTGCCACCAAATGGGAAGGCAGGGCGGGGAAAGGGAGGGTGTTTGTGTGTGCAGGGGCTCCTTTCTTCTTCTGCCCTCCTCCCCGTGCACATACACACACCTGCAGAGAGCACAGGGAGGGCATTAAAGGGCTGCCAAGAAGGCTGCAGTAGAGATGCTGCTTCTTAGGGGAAGACATTGACTACTATATACATGCAAGTGACAAAAGCAGGAAACTGCAGGGTGGAAATGACACATCCCTCCTGCAGCCTACTGCATGTGCAGGTTGCATCTCTGTATCAGACACACACACACACACACACACACATGTGCACCCACCTTGTCATTCAGGTTCTGCAGTGCCTCCTTCCCAGTGGCACTCCTGATCTCCACCTTTCTTCCGAAATCAACAGATGGTTCCCCTCCCTTCCCACTCTGTCTGGAATAGACAGACTGAGCATCCGGACCCAAGTGGGCGACATCCTTCTGCTTTGCCACCACTTTGTTAGATCCGCGGCCCACCGACAGGGAGTCGAAGTCGATGGTCTTGTTCTCCAGGGAGCCTTCCACCGGGCAGAACATGCCACAGAATTTCTGCCTTGGCTTCGGACTGCCCGAGCCCAGGTTTTTGAAGAAGGCTGGCACTTCTTCCTCCTCTCCTTGCCGGCCAGACTGCTTCTTCTCAGCCATGGCTCGTGTGATCTCCCTGCTAAGGGGAAATAACAACAGCGGTAACCAGGAGGATCCTTCTCACACACACACACACACACACACACACACACACACACACACACAAGCGAAAAGAGGAGGAAAAAAAAAACGATCGCTCAGGGTCCTAGAGACACGGCAGCATCAATTGCAAAGGGCTGTGCCTGGCAAATCCCCTGCCCCCATCGATACAATATAGTCTGTGGCTCGCTCTCTTTTCTTTGATGCAGTGCAAAGTTGAGGGAAGGTTGGGGCAGATCCTGCTGCAATCAAGGGAGGAGGGCTCAAGTTCCCAGCATCCAGATGGGGAGGGAGGGAGAAGGAGAGAGAGAGAGAGAGAAAAAAAAATCCTCACTCTGCAGCAGAAACTGGGGACTGATCCGGAAGTGATGCGAGTGGCGAATTGGCAAATGGACTCGATCAGGTTGGAGCAACAGCCCCCATCGATGCTCGCCGCCTCCTCCGGCGCGCTGCTATCGCTACAAGTTGCGGAGAGGCTGGCGGAGCCCGAGCACCTCCCGCACCTCCGGAGGCGTGTTCCCCACGCGGGGAGAAAGGATCGCTTCCTTCCTCCCACCACCCTCTCTCCTACCTCCCCCAGCCCCGCAATGGTGGAGCCGGGGAGTGCTCCGGGAATCCTATTGTTCCTCACTTTTCTCGAGGCAGCGCAGCCGGAGGGCGGGGAGCGGCGGAGATCGCGGCTGGGCTCCCGGGGCCGGCGGGAGGCTGAGCGCTGACTCATCTTTCTGGGGTTTGAGGCATCGCTGGTGCCGGGCCTCCGATTCTCCCCCTTGGGGGGGGAAAGGGGCTGATGGATGGCACTGGAGAGAGAATGAAAAAGAGAAACAGATGGGAGAGGGGTGCGGGAACCGAGGGAGAGGAGAAAATGAGCCGTTAACCAGTGCTTACCTCGCGAAAGCAAAATTAGTGACCTAGCAAGTCAATTAAGCCTGGGCAACGCCAGAAGCCCCCCATCCCTCCCCGGGGACGGGCGGCGGCCCGCAGCCGTGGGGGGGCAGAGCAGCGGCGGCCCCCGCCCTGCGGAGCTGTCCCTTCAGCACCACCCGCGCCGCGGGGCCCGGCCGCCTCCTGCTGCTGCTGCAGCCAGCGGCTCATCGCCGGGCTCCGACGGGTTACCGGGACACAAAGAAAGAGCGAGAAAGTAGCTTCAGGAGACTTCGAGGATTTGTCGTTGCGTCGGGTTTGTCGCCAAACACAACGGCCCCAGAAGGTGCCGACGCCGAGGGAGAGTTGTCCTTGTTTCTATGGGGTATTTTCTGCGAGGCTGGGTGAGGTGAGATGGGTTACCTGGGAGATGTTTTTTATTGGAAAGGTAAGCGGTGAAGCACACAGTGATGTTGACGTGGCGGTCTCCACCTGGTACACGTTATTAACACCACTGACTTAAGGCTAATCCATGTGCAACATTGCTCTGAATCAAGTCCAATCACCAGGCTATGTATTACTATGCATTATTCATTGATATGCATCTTTGCACATGCACATTAAATGGTAATTTAGAGGCATCTGTGTCCAAATGGTTACCAAGCACCTTAGCAAGACTCAGACCCCAAAAATATCAGAAGCAATAAATAAATAATTTTAAAAAATAATAATCTCAGAGCTCTCTCTCCCTTTGAGCAACACCCAACTCAGTGCATTTTTACCAATAGGTGGATGGAAAAAAAAAAAAAAAAAAGAATCACCCAAGGTCACAAATGAGTGAAACTCCTTAATAAATGCACAACACAATGCATTAAGACTCCAGACTAGAAGGAAAGAAAGAAGCCTGCAGCTTGGCCTTGAAGGATGATGGCGATGTGCTCTGGTAACTAATGAAGGAGGGAGGAGGCCTTCGATAGACGCCCTTGGGGGAAAATCTCCAACCCTTCCCCTTCTGGGACTTGGACAGAAGATCAGCCAGGCTTGTGGTCACAAGGATCGCAGGTGCTTTGCTGGGAATTGGAGGCCAACATATGGTCTCTCAGGTACCCTGAAGTCCTGTATTATTTAAGGTTTATAAATATTAATGGTCGTAGCATTGCTGATCAGGCAATCCACAGAAGCTGCAGAGTGCTGATGGGCTCCAGCAAGCTGAAAGCCTTGAAGTGACTGTGTTGACACATTCTGCAGTTTGCTGAAATGCATGCAGTGGCTCTCAGGGAGAGCCTTAAATCGAGCTCATTCATCACTTGGCACATCCTTGGAAGATGCTCAGATGGCCCCTTGTGAAAGGACAGCAAGAGAGCAATCTGCCAAAAAAGCCAGGCTGGAGGCTGGGAAATGGCTGAGACAAGAATCAAATCCTGCAGATGAGTCTGCAACTTCCAAACACCTCAGACCTGATGAAGGTCACTCCCCAAAGGATGGTGGAATTACTATAAGGCATCTTCTTTGACTCCATCCTTCTTACTGGCTATTTCACAGAAGTGGGACATGCAGAACTCTGTATCTTTATGGTCCATTTATGGATGCTGAAAAACCATGGGGTAACTTTTTAAAAGTTTCTACTCCCACACCTGAAACTCAGGTAACAAATCTTGAGAAATGTTTAATAATAGCTAATTCAACTCTTCTTTTTTGTTGTTGTTCCTATTGTTATACTTGAACTAAAATGTTTTGATACATCTACACGCCTCCATAGTTCTACTACTTCTCTTATAAAAGGAATGCTGCTGTGACTAAAGTTTAAGCTCTAAGCACAGAGATAACCAAACTTTCCTGAAACATCACCAGGATCTGATCATCTGTCTGCTCAGTAATCCCTTAGGGTGCCTATTTTCACTTGGAATCATAGAAGTGACTGAAATTGACTCTGGTCCTCATCTGAATTTCATACACCTGGCATCAATAAGAGCTCCAAAGGTAACAGCAGACTCGGCCCCATCAACAACACTGGAGAACCACAGATAAGCCAGTAAATATAAGCCTGAGAAAACAATGAGACCGGTCTGAGTTCCACGGCAACCTTCAGCCTCTGTGCAATAGATTGTGTGTTCCAATCATGCAATGAATATTAGCTGGCAGTGACAATATCAGAGCAGTGTAGGTATGCAGAGAATAAATAACTTCAACAATTTGCAGATAAACTATTAAGTGATACATGAAAAAAAAAAGATTCTTTTATGTTAGTGCACAGAAGTTCTAAGTGACACAAGTACTCACTGCCTTAAGCACTGCAGCAGCACACGAGAGAAGCCAACTCCTAACTGAAGTTTACAGCCGAGTCTACAAAGACAAGACCGCATGAAGAGCAGAAGGACTTCACAAAGATCCCTTTGCCAAAGGGGAAAAAAAAAAAAAAAAAAACTGATACAGAGGGGAAAATGTGAGCACAAAGACATGAAGTAGGCAGACTCTTTGCCAAGCAAGTGGAGAACCGAGTTTCTTCCCTTACATACTAATGCTTGCGCTGTGCTGCCATATTCTAACATCTGTGGCCTGCCCAGACAAATCCAGGAGCTCAGGGTTCCTCTGCCAACCTGCTCTGCATCAATGGCTCCAGTGATTCCTGATCTCCAGCTCCATCTGGCTGAGATGTGCCCACTTCTTGTGTATCGCATGATGAATGATGCTCTATTAAATTTCACTGCTGTAATTACTTGCATGTGCAGGGCAAAGATAAACAATGAAACTTGATTTGAAATGGAAACAGTGCAATGCAGCTTGATGCTGACTGACTTGTCTGCCATCCGCTTAGGTGAGGGGGCTGCTGCAAAAACAAACTTCAGATACTAAGAATGCAGTCAGAAATTACAGCAGTATATTCTGCCATTAAATTGACATTATCAAATTGACAGCAACCACTTCAAAATCTGGGGCTCTTCCTACTGCAGACAATTATTCAGTTTTCCACTGGGTGCAAGATTTAATACGCAAAGCAAGATCCCATGGAAATACGGATTCTTGCAGAGGCAGAACTCTATAAAGCCAAAGCCTTACCAGGGAAAACAGCAGCTGTCCATAGAAAGGAAGCAGTTGTATGTGCCAAACCACGGGCTTACATCAAGTGAAGCACAGGAGCAAATTCTAGCGAAGAACTAGACAACTTTATTTCAATGCCAGCCCTTCCATTAAGGCTAATTGGCTCATAACTTAAGAATATAGCACTGTTCTCAGAACTAAATCAAGTTGTTGTGGCATTCTCATCTGGGTCCAGTGAGAGAGAGGGGACACAGCAGTGAAGTTAGCTGATGGCTCGTATGAACATAGAGGAAAATCGTGGTGCCTGGGAGCACGGGGCTGAAAAGTGCAGCTTCATCGAATTTCTCTGCCTGACCACAAGCTGGGATAACCCACCTTTCCTCTCCCTGGCTGGTTCCCTACCTACTGCTGATCTCTGCATCTGATTCTGGAATGTTCCTTTTCTAAGGTTCACCACAAGAGGTGGCAGTGATTAACTGCACTTCCAGAATATTCTTGGAACATCACAAGTCAAGCCAAGTCTTTAAATGCTTGACTGGGTTGGAATTGTTCTGGCACAACACAAAGACTGAAAGACCAAGTTGTGTGCAGAGGAATCATTAACCAAGTCCCCTTTGGGATATGATAATTGCTGGAGTGGCTGACAGCTTTTTTTGGCACTGAGCACTCAAAGATGAGACATTGTTTCAAAAACACCGAAGAACAGAAGAAAATCTTTTGATAAATGAGTGAAGTCCATTCAAATGCAGAAACAAAGCTCATTTATTACCATGGACCTTCTTTATTTCTGCCTATCCTACGCCTCTGTTTTGCTTTATGGCTTTGTCCTCAGCAACCTCAACTGATGTAAATCAGCCTGGGTGAGTTTCTGCCAATCAAGGTTTGCTGCCAGTGGGTTTTAGTCCCTGAAAACAGATGGTTTGAGAGCCACATTGTGCCACCGTGCCCACAGCCAACAGTACAAATATTTAGCCAATTAGGAGGGGATTTTCCAAAGGCACAAATGGAAATTAGGTATACATCTCCCATTGACTTCCAGAGAGAGGGGAGAGCCTTACTGCCTTCAAAACCTCTTTATTAATTCAGCCTTCATAAAATAAATGCAGTGAAGCACCGGACTGCTCTGAAGTCAGACATTTTCAGCTATTCTCAAGATGATAATCCTGGGTAGCAGCAGTAGGAATCACTCTGAACTGCTCAGTGCTTAAGACAAAAGTTCCACCAAAACTGCTGATTTCATCACGGTCCATAAATGTCCTATGACATTTTGAAGCCCTAACAGTAGGTTGGTGTGGATGGATTACAGCTGAATATTGAAGCATCTTTCTTCCAGACAATGTCATTAAAAGGACTCACCCGTCTGACCACAAAAAGGCATCATTAAATATTAACATTTCCTCTGAACACCTCTCTAAGAATATGACAGCTCTTGGTGCACCGTCATTAAAATCTGCACGGAACTGGGACTGAACAGGAAATAATTATTGATGTGTGACGTGGGAGTTATCTACAGTTTTACACTTTACCAAAATGGACCCAAAATGGACCTTGGCAATTTCTACCACTGCATCCCTGCTTTAAAACAGAGTCCTTCCAAATCAGGGGGCTCCCATCAAGGAGGGAAGGAGAAGAACAGGTGAACGCCACTCTTTCCCTGTTGCTGGAGCTGCTCTCTCTCCCTCCAGATAAGATCTTCTTACTGAAAGCCTGCCGGAGCCACGATCCACATGGCTTCACACACCTTCTGAGCACTGTGTTAATAAATTACGATGACAACAATCACACTAAGGGTCCTAAAGCATTTCATGCTCTATGAATGGTTCACTCGTTTGACTTTGAGCATTACAGCTCCCTGGCTTGCTCTAAGAGGGGACACAGTATCACTGAAAATAAAAGGCAGCAATAAACTCGACACCAGAAATAGCCTATACTTGGGATAAACAAACGCTATTTGTTTTAATATGGTGCTACCGTACCAAAGATGCAAAGTGAAGCTTCACCTTCCCTTTCTGTTTCATCCTTGCCCTTTCAGCAGCTCTATAACTGCTCTCTCCCATTCCTGCTATTTCATAACAGTTCATGCAGTACTTCCCAGCAAACAGAAAAGCCTCCCCATTTACTGGGGTGGAAATACTTAACCCCACAAAATAACTTGGAATATTCTCTACGATGTTGCCATCACAACGTATAATGATGGGTTTGGAAAAGTAAAGACTTCCTTAGGCTCTGAAACCAGTTTTCTGCACTCACAGGCAGCAATGCCATCAACGTTTGGACCAGAATTGTGCTTAGAACACTCTTCACGTGCACAGAAACCTGCGTTGGTCTGCCTTGTACTGCTCGGTTTCTTCATTTTGCTGACACAGCTTGAAAGCCTTACCGGGCCTTACTGTCAGCAGGAGAGGCTCAGTCACTTCTGAAGACGCCTTCAGCAAAGCACTCATGTGGGGCACTGAAAACCATTTGTCATTTTTGAAAATCTCATTACATTTTAAACAGACAGGACAGACAAAGGCAGCATTATTAGCCTCACTGTACACATGGGAAATGAGGCACAGAAATTCAAATGGCCCACCTCAAAGCACAGAGGAAGCCTGTCACGTGGAGCAATAGCAAGATGCTGGGCCAGGCTCTCCTTTGCCTGCAGTCAGCCCAGCCTGGGGATCTTCCTAATCACCACCACTGCTCTGTTCACGCTGCCTCTGCAGTTTTCAGCCCTTCTCTGCCTCCAGAAACAGGCAGAACCCAGGAATAAGGAATAACGGCAGCAGTATGAAGGCAGACTAAAACCAGTAACAGCAATGGAAAAACCAGATCTCTCTTTGTGCTGCTCTTAGAACCCATCAGGTCTGGGGGCTTTGCTGCTGCTGCTAACATGAGCTGATGTCCTCATGTTGCACTTATTAAATAAATCTAATCTTATTAAGCTGCATTACAAGCTTTTATTTCATAAATCTGTATGCCTCTCAGACTGCCCAGAGAATTAACTCCTGCTGGGATGATGCCTTCCCTCTCCTCGGCCTTGCAGAAGGCACCCCGACAAAACCACCATCATTGTGCTGCTCTCTCCCAAGGAGCAGAACGGCCCAGAGCGCCTTGCAGGCGTTACAAGCTGAGAAACACCCTAAGCCGTGACCACCAGAACCAGAAACCCCAGCAAGCAGCCATGGGCTCCTCTGGGTTAAGGGAGGGAAGTGACAATGAGGAGTTTGCCCCGGCGAGGGGCTGGCGGAGGGCATTTTGCTGCCATCTGTGGCATTCTCATCACAGGGCTGCCAGCTGCTGCCTGGGAAAGGAGCAGCCGTGTGTCACCAGCACACAGAGACACAGAGACCCCTCAGCCACCCCTGCACAGCGAGGGCCACGTGCCGGTGGTACACATCGCTTTCCTTGGGCAGGATGAGCATGCAGGGCAGTCGTCCCAGCCACCCATGAGACCTGTACTCCTTTAAACAGCGAGGAAGGAGGGGAGCATCTGGGAGCATTAAATTTAAACATCCAGATACAGGTGGCACTGGTGCTTAAAAAAAAAAAGTACAAGATTTATACCTCAGATGTGGGCTGCATACCTAAAAAGACTTGTTTCAAGTCATCCAAAGACCTTCTTGTAACACAGCGTATTAGTAAATTACAGAGAAGCAGTACTAACCTCAGGCCCTGTATTCCTTTCTGCACAAAACAACCTTTCCTCCCCCCTTGCATTCTACTCTTGCACTTCGGTGACCTGAGGTCAGCATGAAACAATTTGCTAAACAAACTTCAGTGAATCAAAGTAAAACGTGGCAGACTGACCTGCCTACCATGACACGAAACATCCCATCTGAGGGCTGAGCAGAGCCGTGCTGCTCACTGAGTCCAGGGAAATGTTTGCAGAGAAAGACACGCTGACTTCAAAATGGTGAAATCTGCTTGGTTTTTTCCCCCAAATCTCAGCACAAATATTTTAACCCTTTAAAAAAAAAAAAAAAGAAGAAGAAGGAGGAGGAAAAGGAAAGCTTCTCTCTCCAGCAAACTGATGAAGTGTTCAAACCCATTCCAAGTGTGGCTAAATGGATGGGCCTGTTTAGCTGAGCTGGTGCTTGGAAGCCCTGCGCAGTTTGGGAATGCCCCAGGGATCCCCACAGTGCCAACACCACCCCGCCGCAAGCAATTCCAAAGAGCGAGCGCTCCTTAATATGCCAGCAATCCCAGCTGCTGAGCTCCTTCCACAGTTCCTACGTTCGTTCTGTTGACCCAAGCAAGGTGCTTTCATTCTGTGGGACCCACCTGTACTTTTGTTAAACTGCGGTGCTAATATTGACCCGCTGCTCACAACTGGTTAAAGAACAGATTTGCTCGTGCTTGATTCTGCTTTCCATGGTAGCAGCAAATCCCATAGGGAGAGTGTGCTGGCAGAAGGAAAAGAGCTGCATTGTGTCTGAGGAGGGGATGCCTGGATCGTGATAAAGCAAGACAAAGTCAGCCTTCAGAGCCCAGTGCTGGTAGCTGCTAAACCCCACTGGCTCTCATTCTTCCCACAAAAAAAAAACCCACTACACACTGACGCTCCCCCCAAACCAGCACTTTCTCCCCTGCAGACTCAGATCTTTGCCTGCCTAAAGCTGCTCACTCCAAACCACCCCTCCTGGTGCATAGTGGACATATGGCGTGGTGCTGAATGCACAGAGACAAAAGAAAGAGAACAGATTCACAAAGGAACCCCAGCTAAAAGGCACCATCCGTTCATGGGTTAAAAAGGAAAGCAAGCCTCGAGGATGTTGGAAACAGCAGGGTATCAGCTGGAGCCGACACAGAGGCTTTTCCTACCGCCATTCATAACAAAATCAGGAGGCAGAAAGTTACTATAGCAATGGCTACAGAATGCAGAACGGGTGGCTCTTAGAGGGCAGAAAGGGCTCTTAAAGAAATGCAACGGTCTGCTTCCCTCCATCCTTCAGGGCTGCCAAGCAGATCAGCTCCAGTTCGCCCCCCTCCCTGCGCAGAGCTCACCGCACAACGCTGAGTTTCAGCTTCGACACCGTCAGCACCAAACTGAGGCCCCGCTGAAAACAAAAGATGTCAGTGCGCCCAACTGCTCTCCAGGCACCCAAGTAGCCAGAAAGCAGCCCATGGCTGCACAATGAAAAGGCTGTGCTCACTTTACGCTGCCAGAAGCACAGGCAATAACAACTGCTGTGTCCACAGATCCCTCCTTCCACTGCTGCCTTTGTTCGGACCAATTCGGGCCCTTCCAAGCTGAAAGTCTGAAGGTGGATGGCTGCGATCTCCCAGGCCAGCAGTGGGACAAATGCACTGCAAGGGATTCTGCAGCACAGACGCTGAGTGTCAGAGCTGAATCTCGCTGTGAGGTTACCTGCAGAGCTGGACGCAGCAACCGACTGAACTCCTGCAATGGGACACAGCACAGCTGAGGCTCAAGCAGCGTCTGAGACCCGGCTGAGGCTCATCTGAAACTCACACAATACTGCTGTGTAAAGCTCCAGGGATCAAAGCTTCCGTCCGTGCTTAACCCAAACTAAGCTTGTCTCTCAGCAGACCTAATTGTGCAGACAAACTCAGAAGTGCCTGGGGGACACCAGGTCAGAAGGACTCACTGGGGCAGAGAACGGCGCCTGCAAGCACAAAGATCCACAGCGCTGAGATTCAGAGGCACCCACACAGCAGCCTCTCCTTACAGCACAGATCAGTTCCCACAAGACCAAAATCACAACGTGAGCCACGGCCAGGAGGGATGCAGGGCGTGTTGCAGGGATACCAAGGGAACAGCACCAACCAAGGAATTATCACCTGGTGGCTGTGAGTTAAAGCGGCCGCAATAGCTGCTCACCCAAAGCCTTTGGCAGGTGATCACAACGCAGAGGTGAAATTGTCACTCTGGACTCAACTCCCATTTATCTCTACGTCAAATCAAGCAACCTGCAAGAATTTTTTCCTTCAGTGAAGGCTTTGGGCTAAGCTTGCGCAGACCTACAGCATAAACAAGGCCAGGCCGTGGCCACTTTGTTTTGCATCAAACCTCTCTTTGCCATCTGCATTTTCATTTCTCCATCAGCTGTAACAACCATCCAATGAACATTCATCCCGACGTGGGATGTGCTTTCATTCAGTCAGCTGGACAGCTGGCCCTGACTGCCTGGCAGCTTTCTTTGCCCCAAAGATCTCACCTCGCCTTCTCCCATCTTTGATGCTGACCACCTCTGTGCACAGAGCGGGGGTCTGTAGCACGCTCTTATTTCAAAAGAGCCCTCGTTGCCTTGGTTACCAATCATCCAGCCTGGGCCTTTGCAAGCTTGGTCAGAGCCTTTCTTCTCCTTGCTTTCCTCCCGTTTCCTGTAACACTGGAAGATTTCTGCTCTCAGACAGCAAAGCAGAAGGCTGGACCTAACTAAAAGAGTCAATTCACAGGAAAATGCCCTAGGATGTGCGTCGTGTCGTGGGTCCTGTAGGAATGACAAGATCAGTGAGGGATAACAAAAACAGCAGCAGAGCACATTATTAGCTGACCAACAATACAGCTGCAGTAATATGGAGTCACACAATCTCCTGACTTGGAAGGGATACACTGTGCAAAATACGCTCAGGCTGCATCCCGAGGAGCTGGCGCTCGCTCTGCTGTCAATTAGCAGCAGTGGAGAGAGAACTAAAATGGAGCACTGCTGGTGCTGGGTGTGCCTGGAGTCCTTGGCAGCCCCTGGTGCTCACAGGCCACATCTCTGCAGTCCAAGATGGGCAAAGGAGGAACGAAACCCTGTCACACCCATTTATAGAAGCAGGATGGAAGCTCGGAGGTGTCTTTTCTAAGAAGTGCAGCGGGTGGGGATCTGCAAAGTTTGGGGTTGAATAAGGAGGGAATAAGAGGGATAAAGACAGAGAAAGGCAAAGCTGTAGCAGCCCACTGGAGATCCTTCACTGGGCACACAGACACTGGGCCCAGCCTGTCCCCCTCAGCTGAGGCCCACACACCCCACGATCAGCCTCTGTGCCCGTGTTTGTTTGGCACATGTACTCAAAGCAGCTTGGATTTCAAATGCTGAATGCTCACCAAAGCACAGACCAAAATTTCCCCCCAGTGATTAGTCAATGTCTGCTTCAGATAAACAGATGTGTTAATAAACAGCCCCCCAAATTGACACCCTCTGTGCATCAGCAGATAAACGTCAAGGAGAAAAAGCCAAATCCAGCGAAAACTGCGCTCACTGCTTCTCTGAACTTCCCAGAAACCAGCTATCTTCACAGATAAAAATAACATTAGGTTTTATTTCTGAGTGCTGGCTGGCAGGATTGATTCAGAGCCCACTAAAATGTTAATGCATGCTGAGAAAGTCCACGTTCTTCTGCATGGAGAGGTCTGAGCTGGTTAATCCCGCTTCCGGAAAGGACAAGACACGTTTTTGGTGCTGTGCATCAATGTGACTCCACTAAACAATCATTCTTATCTCTGTTTATGGCATTTCAAATTGTCACATCAAGTGCAAACAATACGAGAACTTGAAATGAATAAGATATCGTGCAGCTCTCATGGCCTACCTATGCTGAATGGAAAAGGCCACCTCCAGCTCTTTATCATCTTTCAGTGCTGCAAGCTTAATTAGATCTTCCAGACAGAAACAACCTACCCTACATACAGGAGTGCCAGAAAGGGAAAAAGAAAAAGGACGAGGAATTTTAATTGCACTGTAATCCTTTCAGCTGGGTTTCTTGCAAACGCTGCATTTCAGGGACCCAACAGACTGGAACCAAGCAAAATTCAACACGAACCTTTAAAAAGAAAACACATTAAAATAAATGGGATCTGCAAGATCCACAGACTGTATTAATCTCCAGGCAATGGGACACACTGTAGTTTAATGTAAGGAAATAATGTAAATGAAACCATTTGTCACTGCTAACTGAAGGGAAAAAAGGAAACGGCCAATTTGTCGGCTGGCTTTGCCTCCGTCCTGACTGCTGCATCCATCTTCCCTGCAGGTCTGAACCTCGCCGCCGAAGGCACAGCCCGAGCTGTCGGCAGCTCTTACAGGATTGTTCAGGGTGTCACTGAACGCTTCATTCTATAGATCATATAACTTGATGAGCAGCCTATAAATAGGCACTATTTCCTACCCATTACTGCGCTGTATCCATCACAGCAACAGCAAAATTACCTTTCAGCAGTGCATTAAGTCATCCGTTCTCCAACTACAAAGTGCTGATGTCTGGGCCAAGGGAAGTGGCCCACGAGCCATCCCACACAGCAGAACAGACATTTCCATGGTGAGTTCCATTGGAGTGGTCCCAAACTCCACGAGAAATTCAGTGCTGACTACAGGCTGCCATCCAGTTCCTGGCAGCAGGGAGGCCCTTCCTCACTTTACCTGTTGAGACCAAAAGGGTCCTGGCAGCAAAGGTTTATTCCAAGACCTACAAACGCAGGTGGAGCAGTTCAGCTGCTTTTCCAGACAGCAGGATTTGATGACGTGGGACTTCAAAGGGGTTCTGTGTGTACATGAGGGTGTTTTGAAACCCTCAGGAAAAAATCAAATTGCATGAGCTTGTTGTGCTTGTCCCCGATTGCCCTTTTTAATGAGTTTTCAGTGCACTGAACCCTATTTAATACGTTGCTTAATAAAATGAAAATAATTAATCAATTATCCAAGAGGACCCAGTTTATGGCCACTCTTTTATACTTATCCCATTAGACAGAGCCTGCTCTCCAGCATCACAGATCACCCCATTTCAATGGCTGGCCTCTGGATACAAAGAGGGTCTTTGCTTCTCCATGGCAGTGGCAGGATGAGTGGCATAACATATCTGCCAGCCGTGCTTTGCTCCTTGCACAGACACACTTGCCTGCTTCCAAGCACCACGTTGCCCACTCTCCCTTTCCACGCTGTTCTCAAGTGGGCTCTGCTGCTCAGAAGTCCCAGACTGGGTCACACCTTTGCAGTGTTATGACTGCACTCTGTGAGGAAGGTTAGATTTTTACCTAAGCTGAACTCTGCTCGGCTGTCAGTGCTGCTACCAGTCTGGAACACAGGGCTTTGTTGCAGCTGTTTGCGTTCCAGTTGTGAAGTGCAAATCCACTGCACCTCCCTGCTGTCAGACAGAGCCTGCTCCAACCTCCTCACCATCTGAATAGGAAGGGAGAGAGAGGATGACACAGAAGTAATTGACTCAGGCTAGAAGGGGCTCTGAGCACCCAGTTAAGCTGTACGTGTCCCTGTTCATTGCAGAGGACTTGGACCAGACGACCTTTGAAGGTCCCTTCCAACTCATCTCAAGTCACACACCAAATCAGTGGTGGAAACAATCTCAATCTCAGTTTTAACCACCAGGTCTCAGCTTTTCCCATGATGATCCCTCTGTGCATCTTGCAATCAAGTGTCTCAGACCAATGACGAGACAGCATTTGTTTCAATACATGTAATTGCTACTGCTGGTGGAGCTCCAGGCCTCTTTTTGCTATTCCTTAATGGGTTCCTTTTTCAGAACATCTACTGTGCCAATCATGGCCTGTCCTCCTAGTTTAGACCACTGAAGCTTCCAACCTTCTTGAACATCCTTGAACATGGTGTAACTGCCACACTTTGGGGTTTTCCCTTCTGTAGGAGGACAAGGCAGCACCTGCGTGGCAATCTAACCTTCAGACATATGAGGTGTGCAGAATAACCTTCAGGTAGAGAACCGAAAGGAAACAGAAGAGACTTAAATGTCCGACTTCCACTGGGCAGGAGGAGCCCTCATTCAGGCAGAGATCATCAGAGCACTTCAGACCATCCATTTCATTCAGTTATGCCTGGATACATCTGAACACACCCAGGTCAGGCTGCCAGAACAATTCATCCACTCGGTGATTTGCTCCTTCCCTGTGCTCAGACACAGGCAGAGGGGGGCTCTCAGCCACAGAAGCCCTTCCTTCGGCTCATCCCTGTCGTGAGCCAGGGAGGCGCTCAGACCTGCAGTTCTCCATAATTCTGTGGGATTCTTTGCCCCTGAACAAACGCAGAAGCAAAACTAAATTCAACAGCAGCAGACGCAAGTCTGATCAAGGAGCACAGAGCAGAAAGAACTGGCTAGAGCAAACAGACCCACATACCAGCGAGGGTGGATCTACTGTGACAACTCAGAAAATATCGGGTCTGACAGCCAGGCTGCAGCGCTGGAGGGCAGCAACTTCCTGCCACCGAGTTTGTTTTGCTGGTGATTCCTCAATCAGGGAAGTCAGACAGCTGATCCCAGAAACAGCAGCTGGGAGCAGCCCAGCACTCAGCACCATTGTCATGAGCATCTCTTCTGAAGGTCCTGATGCTAAAGGGAGGGTGCAGAACAGAAACCCACTGGCCAGACGCCCATCCTAGCTGGAAAAACCCTCAAGGGTTTACAGCAAAGATTTCAGGAGTGCTCAGCAATTAAGATTCTCAACTTGAGACGTCTCACAGAGGCCCAGACTATTAGTGTGCCTGCCTCCAGCAAACTGCGCATCAAACTCCCTGGCACACAGTCAAGGAAACTGAAAGAGGAGCATCAGGGAAAGGAGGTTTTATTTTTCCCTCCCCTTCATCTGTCAGAGCCTGAAAGAGACAGAAGGATGCCACTAAGCTGTGGCCTCAGCTGCAAGGAGATTTAAAGCCCAGGAGACACCTTTAAATGGTGGCAAGAGTCTGTGTTGCTTTGCTAACACCAAAAGCAGAGAGAAGCACACGAGTAGCAATGCACACAGAGCAGTTTTGCAACAACCCTCTGGAGAAGAGTTCAGATTCTTCAGGCAAACCCACGGTACCCCAGAATCACCACCTATGGCATACGAGGCTCCCATCCACAGGAATCTCTCTCCATTTTCTTGTAAAGGTCTTGGAAAACTACATTTTCTGGAGGGGAAATGTTTTTGTTAGTCAAGCAGACAGCAGCAGAACAGCCTACAGCAGGATGAGGGCACACACTGACACAGAGTAGTTACATGGCACCGCTCAGTTGCAAGAGCTGTGAAAGCACAAAACGCTTATTGCTTGGATCTAGGGAACGCTGTGTCCCTCGTGAAGAGGGAGAACAACGCCCTAGGAAACACTGTGGCATCCTCACTCCGCACCCCTGATAGGCGTAGATAGGAAGAGAGAGCAAAAACATACAGCCTAGCAAATGAAACAGAAGGTAAAACAGAAGGCTGCCCAGTCTGCTGAGCTTTAGGGTTTCACAGTAGGCTAAAACCTACTCCTTGCTTTCCTCGCTGGTCCTAACGCTAAGAAGGTGCATCACACCTTCCTCACTCATATTACCAAATCCATTGGAACGACTACAGATTTTACTCATTCCAGTCCCCTCACCTCGGACCGAATCTCCTGGTACTTATCCTCAAGGTGAAGCACTGCCCAGTTACTGCGCTGAGCCAAACTTCTGGGCTCAGAGAAGCACCCCACAGCCAGTGCAAGCAGACTGCACACTTCCTTTGAAACCTTCAGAATAACAGTGAAACGTCTCTGCGGCTGGGAGAAAACGTGGCACCGGTTTTGCCTGCATTACATATGATTTAAAAGAACAAAAACGTTGGGTTTCCTTCACATGCCACAAAGGACCAGCACACACCCACAGTTCACATGAAACATCGGCCTTCATTGATTCAATTTTCAGGGCATAAAAAATCAAGTCGGAATGAGAAGCAAGTGTGGTTTTCAAAGAAAGCTGCTGCTTCAGGAAGGATGCAGGAGTTCTTGGCTAATCAAGCTGCTGATGGTTAACTATCTCTCAGAATACACATGGGATGGGGAAGAAATGATTACGAGGCACGGGGTTGCCAGGGAGTAGAGGCTTTAGGAACAAAAGACAAGCGGGTGCTCGGGGCGAGGAATCGCCATCCCTCTCTGCAAAGCGTCGTGAGCATCTGCAGGATGGCATTAGAGCTGGTTAATAACAAACTGCAGTGCTCGGCACCTGCTAGGCTAATTGCAGCACAGCGTGTCTGAGCGCTGCATGAGAGCATCTGGAGACAGCACTGAGCTCGGCGTGGCGTTTTAAGAGCTCAGTGCTCACTGCTCCCCAGTGCCCGACCACGACTGAATCTCTGCTCTGGGGCGAGGAACGCAGATTGCTTTAACAAGACAGAAGGAATGGGTGTCTATTGTGACTGCAGTGCTCCACTCCTCACCCTGAAGTCTGCCGAGGCCAGTGGGAAAACTCACCCCAGCTTTTCTCACCACACCATGCTGCGTGGTCATGGCAACTCAGAATCACTTGGGAGGTCACAGAGCTGGAGAAGAGCATCGCATTTGCTTCCTAAGAGCTCCGAGTGAGGTGCAGTTCTGAACAGAGACCTGGCAGGAGGCCTGAGCAGCACCTATGTCCCACAAAAGGAGGTCTGTACACAGGGAACTTGAGTCACATCTCTGATCAGTCCTGCAGATGAATTAAACCTGCTTGTGTTTCATACATTCTTTAGAAAATAAGCCTTTGCTTGACCTTGTTGAAATCTGCAACTCTCATAAAGATTAGGCATGGCAAGACTGGGGTTACTGTAATGCTAACCCAGCGTGCCTGGGGGCCTTCTGGTCTCTGTTTCTGATTCCTGAAACCAGAGGGAGAGAAACTGTTTTTCTGACAGCTCCAAGAACGCTGGACAACCTCCACTGCTTCTCCAGAATCCCTGTAGGATTTCCCCATCTTTCTCTGCCACGGTCTTCTCCAGAAGCCCAGGTGTGTGACAGTACAGCATCACCAACCCTGGAGAGCAGGTCTTGCAGTGAGCACAGTCCATCCAAGCTGCTGTTCCACAGGCAGAGGTGATAATACACTCAGTCAGCCTTTAGAAGCCTAACCTTAAGACAAAAAAAACTTCAGTGAAAGGAAAAATTAAATTTAATCACATTTCTGCAGAAGAAACCACGGATAGCAGCAAAGCACATCCGAACCTTAATCAAGCCAGGTGTCTCAAAGTCAAAGAAGACATTCAGTGGTGGGTTGGAGAAAAGCCTTTAGGTGGTTTTAACTGTTCTATCCTACCAATATTCTAATTGCTCTGCCTAACCTCTAGAGATTACCATTAAGTTTCTGGCTCACTGCCCCCCTGTGTGTGACAAAAGCATTTCAGGCTTACCAGTGAGGTTTTCAACACTCTCCATAGGAGGTCTGAGAGGACCACTGGATTCTGCAGCAAGAACAATGCAGATTTCTTTGCTGATGAGAATGGTAGGAAAAAAGCACACAACAGGCTCTGTGCACGCACTGAAACAGAAAGGACCTCAGCTTGACAGCATTATTCACCCCGTTTCACATCACCAACATCCTAACGCACAAACGTGGCTCAGCTCGAGTTGTGCTGCATGGGTTCGCCTCAATTCCCCAACGTGGCTCACCTGAAGTCTTTGATATCCACAGACACTGAGCAGAGCCCCCCTGCTCTTCAGCAAGGGTTCACACGTATTTAGTAACTGCAGAAACAAAGCAACAGATTTTGAGTTTCAGAGCCCCTGAACCTTATGGCGGAGCGCACTGCCACCAACCTCACAGTGCTCAAAACGAGCACACAGCTCTGCACACATATGTGAAATGCTCACATACAGCATGCTGACAGAGGCCAGGAGTGCCCTTATGTAACACGTGAGCCCAGCTTAAGATTAAACAGCACTGCTCCATATGGACAGCAAAAACTCACCAAAAATCACTCCAGTTCCACAGATTTCAGTCCCACTGCAGTATCCTTCTACAGGGATATAAATTTAGTAATCAACGTGTCGCCAAATCTGCCCTTATGAGCAACAACACAGACACCACGTCATCTATTTCCAAAACTAACTGAACGAGGACAGGTTAGAGAGCACAGATCAGCATCTCATTTACTGCCACTGCACTCATTTGCACTGGTTAAGAATCTGGGAAGAACATCATTGGTGGCTGAGATCTCTCCACAGAAGGATTACAGAAATCCTTCGCTTTTAAATGAAGTCATTAACACTTTTCTACAGCAGATTAACATTTCCATTTCACAGATGAGGATCGAGTCACAAAGACTTTCCTACACTCATTATGAAGTCAGTGGCACAAAGGCAGCTGTCCCTTTAAGTTCTCATCCTGGAAAAAAGAAACAAGTCACATTTCTAAGCCAAAACCAAACAAAACCAAACCCAAACCAACAAACACAACCCTTAGCACTTGGAGAACAAATCCCAAGCAAACCACATAAAATCTGGTCCAAATCACCAAGAAGGGTGAAGCAGCAAACCGGTCAGAAAGAGCTGCGAGCAGGGATGTTGCTGTGCTGATTTGGCCTTTTGTGGCTGTTATACAGCATCTGTGTGCCCAACAACAGCAACAACACTGGGGCAAAAAAGAGCCCTTCCTGGGTTTGCTTTGGAGTCGCAAGACCCGGTAAGAGGGTGAAGCCATGGACTGCAGGACAATTTCTTCCGTGGAGCTTCACCCTTCTGTGCGCCCATCACCGTCCGTGGGCGCTCGCGGCTCCCAGCAGCGCTGTGTGTCTGAGCCTGGGCTCAGATGCATCCATCAGCGCAAAGCGCTTCTGGCAGCTCTGCTCCCCGCACGATTCCTGTGCAGGAGGATGAAAGTGCGACCCTCCCCTCTACTAATTTACATTAGCTTCGCTCCTAAGCGGGACGGAAACGATTTATAAACGACTCTCGCTTTCGCAGAAGGAAATGGAAGTCGGCGCTTCCAGCACAGCGCGCTCTGCCTCTCGCACGTTTCTGCCCAGCCCGGGCCGGGAGGCGCCAGAACGCCGTCTTGTGAACGGCCCTGCTGGGTGACATCACTTATCGTGCCACCGTGCTGCCAGCCAATTGGGGAGGCTTCTCACACAGCCCTCAGCTCTCACCCAGCCGGGAAGCCTATAGGAAAAAGCCGCAGCGCTGGCAGCCGACCCGCCGGCGCTGCCGATGCTCATCTGGCCACACCTCCTCCTTCCCGCCTCCCACTCCAATATTCACACATCACACAGCGCAGCAGGGGCACAGCAGCCACACACTGCAAAAAATCCATCTCCGAGCATTGGGCTTTTGGCAGCGATTCAGACGTGAACTCCTTGCTCTGCAGATTGATGGTTTGAGCAGCAATGTCAGTGAAGGATGCTTCCTCTTCCAAGTCACCGATTATTTGAACTCGCTGTTACCACGCTGCACTGCCGTGGTATCCCTGCCCAGCTCATCCGCAGCCGGAGGCAGCCCAGCCGTGGCTGCAACCCACGACCAGGCAGTGCAGAATCGCGTCCGACACCGCCTGGCTGCAGTCCGTTCATTCGGCCACTCGAGCCGATGACGCTCAGCACACGGAAGCAAAGCCCAACATCAAAGAGGCAGAGCTGCAAACCAAGGCCTGTAAGTGCATGCAGTGCTTCCAGCACAGAGATGCTTCACTGCAGCTGCGTTCTGATAGGAGAAATAGGAAACGGGCGCAGGAAGTCGTGGGGTGAGGCGAGCTATTGAAATATCAGCAGGAACCAGAATCCCAGGGATCTCAGCTGCTTTTCAAACAGTGCTCAGGAAGCTGTGATTGCCCATTAATTCTCATTCTAAGGCAATAAGACGATCAGTACATCCCAGTACAGCCTGCATAGTCTGCTGCAACCAGCACTGCCCCCTCACGAGAGGGAAATAACCACAGGTGTGCTGTGAAATTCAAAGGGAGGCTGGACTCCAGACACAGACCGCGACCCAGGAAACTCAGCAGCACTACATGATTTCATTCGGAGTCAACAGAGGTCGTGCAGCATTCTCCAGGCCTTCGGGAGATTTCTGAGATGAAACCCATTTAGATTACTTATTAAACCCTCTTACCTCTGACCATAACAGACTACTTTCTTTATAATCTACTTCCTTTGAGGTGACAGCAGAACGAGCGATTCCTTCTGGGCATCACTAGAGAACAGAGAAACCAGAAATTCATGAGGGTCCAAATGTAAAAGCAGGGAATATCTACAAATACCCACCTGAACAAACTGTGGGCCTCAAGGAATCAGAAAGCAGGCAAAACAAAGGCAGTGTCTTGTCTCAGTAATTCAAATTCTTTGTGGAATAGGTGGGAACTCAGAGCGTGTGCTGACCTTGCTTGAGGAGCAGTGAGCAGCATGAGAACACAAGCAAATAAAGGAAAAAGGAGTAACCAGCAAACAAGAGTGGGCAGAAAGAGGAAGATGAGAATAGAGGGCACCCAAGCAATGCAAAGGCTTTTACAGGTCAGAAATGGAAAAGCAGAAACAAGAGGTTCTCAACAAACAGCAAGCTGCAGGAACAGGCATGCTGTCCTACTGAGCATCTCTCAGAACAGCCCCAGAAATTCACACAAGCTCAAAGACAACCTGATTGTTTGCTCCTGTTCACAAAAACACCTGGAAGAACAACGCACCTTTTGGAGTCTGCTGGGTCAAACGTTCAGGTGACAATTTTGAAGGCAGAACACATCTTCTCAGTGATGGGGGAGGGCAATATGAACAAGCATTTAAAGATTTCCATAAGCTTGCAATTGTCAGCACTTAACCACACAGATTCTACATTTTTCCACAGAAAGATGAGAGATATCAGACAAAGGGTGGAATTTCCAACACGCAATAAACTGAACCAGCAATCCCAAATGAAGCTCCCTGGAGTACATCCACCTTCATCTCAAAGGCTGCAGCAACTGAACCAGCACTCTGCATCTTTGTGAAGGTTCGTGCCCTCCTTATTCATCCCAGCTTTAAGAGAACTTAAACTGCTGCAGGACTCACACTATCCCTGCCCTTCATTATATACACAAGAATAAGTACTCGTGGAATTTTCTGCCCTTAAGGTTCATTAATTTCTCCCTAGACACCAAACTGCAAGTCAAACAAATGGTACTAATGCAGAAAAAAAAGCCTCTGTGTAACTCTGTGTGACTCCACAGTCTTATCATAGAGGTGTTAGGGAACGGTCTGGAATAGAAAATGCTACTTTCCAAACTCAACCTTCTGGCAGCAGCTCAAGAAGTGAAGTCCTGTTTACTTTCCTTAATGGAAACGCAGCCCTCGCCCCCCCTTAACGCCAGGACTGCTCACACCCCAAGAGCTGCAAGCAGCCGGGCTGGGCCAGCTGTGCCTGGCCAAGCTGACATCCAGGGCAGGGCACACAGAGCAATGAAAGGAGACAAGTAACACAGCTGTTCCTTTTTCACATGCACATCTGGTGGATGGAGCATTAGATTTTTCCAGAAGTGTTTAAGGTATCACAGACTGTTTTTCAAGCGATGACAGAACTACACAACAGTTCAGAAGCCCAAAAACACAGAGGAGCCCTGGTATACAGACACACGGAGCCAGGATTTCACTTTTAGACAGAGTTTTCACATGTATACTCACACACACATCAGTATAGAAAGATCCTTTTAATATAGAGGAACTTTTTCATAAAGCACAGAATCCAAAGTTAATTCTAATATGTTCATCTGCATACAGCTAATAACAAAAACAGGGTAAGTAGGAGTCGACATCCCATGTTGTGTGAACAGCTAACTTGGAAAAGCCTCCAGGTGCGTTACAGTAAGTCAGGATAGAAGGTAGCTCCCCTGGATGTAACATACAACACTTGGTACTGATAACAGGGGGAACGAAGACACTGCACTGCTAACTTGCCCAGCTTATCAGCTGCACAGATAAGCGATATCAGTATGTTGCTCTAAATGAAATATGCAAGTCCCTCCTCTTCAGCTCTTACTTGAGTATTCTTGCACCAGAATGGAAAGAAGCTTGAATGAAATAGTAAGGTTAAGTCCAGCAACATTCCATTGCAATGTGATTGGTAACAGAAAACCAAATCTTTGTGCTGCTCTCTGCAGTCCCATCCTGTATTCGCTCTTCTGCAAAACACCACATCAGACTCAATCAGGTGTGTGACAAATGTTTGTTCTCCAGTCCTGCTGCATAAATGCAAACACCACAAACCTGTTCCGTACAATTGTTTCAAAGAATTGGTCATTCAAAACCTCCAGCACAAACTGCACCAGGATCTCATGAAGTCTACCAGGATTTATGATGTTACACATATGGCTCCCCTGGGGAAAAAATCATTTTCCAAGAATTCTGGATTTTTTTTTACATTAAAGCCATGGAAGAAACCTCTCGGTAAATAAAACAGGCAGTAAGAGTGTCAGAATCACACTTCACATTTCTGACTACCAGCTGAATTCCTCCAATGTGATGCTCCCAGAAGTAAACAGTGCTTGAACCAAGAACATGCAGGCAGATTAACAACGAGGGATTGCGTCCCTTATTCTTTAATCCACACATTTAACAGAATTAGAAAACAGGAAAGGAACAAATGGAGCAGAGTTGACCAACAATACAAAACCTTATCAATTCTACTTTACATCTCATACGCTGCTGTGCTGTTTTGCTTTAGGTCCCCCCTTTGACCCAGTGCTGGAGGGTTACACCGCCAACAGAAGAATTTTTATTAAGTGCTTCAGAAAAAGAAGCTGATGGTATTGAGACACTCAAATAAACCAAGCCAAGCCACCTTTAAAAAGGAATTATTCCAGTCTGTAAATAGCAGCTTCCACATTCACATAACCCATGTGTTACACAAGGAATAAGGAACACAAGTTCCATACAACACAATACAAAGCAGCCCTGCTTTTAAAAAGAGAAAGCAAAGAAAAAGGCGCAGCACGAAGTGATGTCAGACGAGCAGTTTTGTGAGAGCTTTAATGGCACAAAATGTTCATAAGCTACAACTTATACATGTAAACTGTATAGAATGTTACAAAGTGCTAACTAATTTATGAAGAATGCATAATCACTTTGGCTCAGTTCACTCCAATGTTTCAATAAATGTCAATTAAAAAAAATTGAGTTTCTTGTGATCTTCAGCTTTCACTTTTTAAACCAGCAAATGTGTTCTGACTGCAGCTACGTTACCTGCTGCATTTTCAACGTGTGAGTTTATGCAATCCTTTGCTGATCGTATTTACAAATATTGTAGGCCAGTTTTCAATGCATGTAAGAAAATGAAGCCTGCTTTTTTTTTTTCCCCCCAAAACTGTAAACAGGTATCAAGCTTTTTAAGCATCTACCTTAACAAAACTTCAACTATCAGCAGTTGAAACCCCTTTTCAGATGGAATAGTCTGTTTCTGTTCCTTGTAAAACTAAAAGTTGTAGACTTTCATTCCAAGTTTATAGTAGGGCATCAATAAATACGCATCGTATCATGGTACAGTGATCATGGATTCATCCCTCAGCTGTAATCTTTACCATTTTTTATTTCATGGCTCCTTCAAATATTATAAACCATATGTTGATTCTCCAGCCACAAGCTTGCAGTGTTACTTATCAGATACTCTGAAGAAATATCTTCTAATTTAGAAAGGGGTAATTTTATTTTGTCAAAGGAAAGTATTCCCTGCTCTGTAAAAATCTATTTTTTTCCACTATTCCAATTTTGATACAAAACAAGGTGCTACAATTAGAACTGAAAGCGTATCAGCCTTTCCCCATCCCCTCAGCTTTTCAGGACTACAAAACTCTGCACCTGGTAACATCTAAACCACCCTCACCACTTCCTCCTTACCTCCCCACCTCTGGGCGAAACCCAACATCCACACTTGAAACAAAGATGCAGTTGTAGCAACTCAGGTGCCACCAGCACTCACAGCTACAAGAAAAAGCAGATGTCTTCAGCAGAGTGGTTAGGCTGCTCTGTTACCCTGAAAGCATTCTCCAGCAGCATTCAGAAGCAGAGAATAAAAACGAATGCAGGTTAGCAGTGGATTTATACTCAGCTTTTTCACTTCCCAGGAGCCAAGCTCTCTCAAACCAAACCTCAGTTGGGATTCAGCTGCTATTAAGCTGTTCCCAGTGATCACTGCTGTATCAAATATTCAACTTTATAAAATCTGATGCAAGCTAACAATCCAGGCTGTTCTCTCCAAACCAGCTGACTGTATTTTCTTAATATTTTCTACAAGTCAGACTACTAAAGTTTTTATTTAAATGAGATTTTTGCTAGCCTTAAAATTAGCATTGTTCCCTAAATACTTAGTATTAAAGTCTATACCATATTTTTTAATATATTCATATATATATATATAAAAGAGTATTCTATCCTTCAGAGTCATGCTACATGTTCTGAAATCCAATAAAATCTATTTAAGGACACGGACGTCCCAATGCTTTGTAACAATTTGGTACTAAAGCTTCACATTTTGAGAAGAAGTGTCACTGAAGGAGGACAAAACTTAATGTTCCCTAAGGTAAAAGTTCAACAACATGAGCAAGGAGCCTACCTAACATGAGACATCACAAGTTCAGGTTCCATGTACCCCCGAAGGAGACTGTACAGTAAACAATGAGAAAGGAATATCGAAAACTCATTTGCAAAAGACATTTCAGAGCTTTACAACCTCTGAATCTTTACACACCTGCAAGGTTGTCCCCCTTAAAGACTGGTCAACCACTTCATCTTCTGAAACTGCCCCGTTATCGTCACTGTAAAATGGTTCCACGACAAACAGAGTCATATCCTTTCACACAGAGTCTAACTACACCTACGGCTGTTGGGTTTTTCCTTAATTTAAAACTACATTTCACAGGAAGATTTCACATTTAAAACTCTCCCTCAAGAAAACGAGTAAGGAAAAGAAAAAGCTTCTTCACATGCAAACAATGCATTTTTTTCTAATCACTTCTAGGCATCAGACAGATTTCCTACAAGGAATAAGGAGCTGACTTCTTAGAAAAGACAAAATTACAACAATTATCTAATATTAAAATATGCTGATGGATTTAGGTATTCTACTTTAAAACTTATGCAGTCTTTGCCTCCTGCAAATCAAATGGCGTTAGCCAACGTAAGGGGGAGCATACAGGAAATTCCCCTGTGAGCTGATTTAAACCATGTTTTATTGCCAGGAATTTCTTAGTTTATTTCACAACCGGTTTGTTTTTCAAAAGCAGAATTCAATTTCACTCCAATCAATAATTTTCTTTGGAAGATACTTAATTTTATCACTAGAAAACAGTCAACATTTATACCATGCACAACTGCAATTTAAGTCAGGTTGCACTAAGGAGGCAACAGCATCACTGATAAAATTAAAACTTGCTGGTGGCATTTTGCATTGAGAGAAGCCCTTGCAACATATAGACAGTTGTAAACTCTGTTCAGCAACTCTGACGTGTCTTGCAGGCCAAGAGGCAAGGGAATGGGAGGAGAGAGGAAAAGAATGTGGATAGCAAAACACCTCAACAGAGTTCCAACACAATACTGAATTCCAGAATTAGCAAAAACCTGGATATGTAAAGAAAGGGTGAAGTCGGGGTCATGCTTAAAACGGTCTCAAGTCAAATGTACTAAACGAGACAGAAACACCTTCACAGGTCACGTGGGTTTCCAGGTTTTGCACCCCATCTTTCAGTAAGTGCTGGCTGAAGGTGTGGTCAGTCGTTTTCCGATGTAGATGCTGAAATAAAAAGTACAGAGCATATCAGAGTTCACAGAAATACTCCCTGTTTCTCACAGATCTCACGCACTCTGCTATTCTGATTTGTTTTTCAAGCTTGATGAGGTTCTTCATTTCTTCATTTCATTTATAAAATGACTTAAGAGTGACACTTTCAGGTGAGCCCAGAAGCACTGATGTTACCAGTGCGAAAGTGGGCTGCTTACAGTTCCAAGCTCAACTGAAACACCCAGCCCAGGAGCTCTGATGCACTTTGTAGACTACCTGACTGAGGGGGCTCTTGAAGAGCTCAGCAACACAACCAGATGACTACTAAAGCAAAACAAGGTACTGCCAGAAAACCACAGAGATAAGGATCGAGGACCTACAGAAACGTGGACCTCTGATACTCAGGTACCCAGGCAACATTTCACACAAAAAGGTACACTTATGCAGTACTACAACTGTCTTACAATATACCTTCATAGATTCTATCCTCCTAATTCATGCCTTTCCCTCCTACATAAAAGAATATAAGATGGATAAGTAAATTTAAGCAAGCTCAGAAATGTCGGATTACGCAGGCATGGAAAACACTGCTGAGCAAATCAGCAGCTGATCTCACAGGACACATCCAGTATTTCATGCATCCAAGCATTCAAACCTTTCTATTTGCTAATATCAGACACTACAGCATTAGACAGAGTATGCACCAGACAGAGATCTTCAGCAGCCAGTATCTGTACACTGTGGTTTTGTAATGGTTAATAAATATTCCAGCAGTTTTCCACCTGCTCTATCTTACTTTTCCTACATAACCTGAAGTATTTCAGAACGCAGGGATAACCAAATGCACGTGTTGTAATTGCAATAGTTATCTGCAAATTCATGATAACCCATGCACTTTCAATGTAAGAAACCTGACCTACAAATAAAACATATTCATGACTATCATTGCTGCAACCTTTTCCTGCATTTAGAAACAAAAGCAAAAAGGCAATTCTCTTGAGCAAGGTGCAACAACACTCGAGTTACTCCAGACAAAGCCCTTTTCAGCAAGCACCCGACATTCAAGTAAAGCAGAAAATCAAAGCCAGATGCAAAAAGTTGAAGTGAGAATTAGGTTAACACTTACCCTAGTCCCAAAGCCAAAACATGAGATATGAACAGAGATGGAATGAAAACCTTAAGAAATTCTGCAGAGAAAATGCCACCTTTCTTCATTGCTCCACTTTTCCTCATACTTAAAGACACTGAACGTTTAGGATGTCTGAAATGAAATTCCCTGAAAGAGAAGGGGGAGGAGAGAAAAAAGTTCAACACTTTCTTCTTGTTGTCCTTTTTTTTCCTTTATTGCACACATATGCACAGATCTCTGCAGAAACTTTTTTTTTTCTTTTTTTTTTTTTTTAAATACTAAGAGCTGGAGATCAAAGCAAGAGATCCCTTACAGAGTAGGGGACCAAAGAGAAAAATAGGAGGACTGTGAAGAGGCCACTTACATAGACAGTACTGAGACAAAGGGAGCAGTAGCTGAAGAGAGAGGGAAGCCCAAGAGAGGGAATTTCAGGATGGGATTTGTTAGCAAGAGCCTCATTTTTTGTTCCAAACAGAGATACAGAAGTCTGTGAGATACAGACAGCATCCTCTACTTTAATAAAGATGCTCTGCATTCAAGGTTCTCAATGCTTCCCCTTTGGTGGATGAACAGTACATATCTTACACAGAAAAAAAAAGGTACAGAGAATTTATAAGACTTGCTCAAAGCTCTTCCATTCAGTAAGCCAGAACAAAATCCCATAAATACCAGCTCCAAGCAACCAAGTCTCCCAGTAATTCTGCAAAGAAACCTCATAATCAACTTGCCATAGATTCAGGTTACTTTCAGCAAAAGGTAATTGTGATGCTATTATGATTTGCAAACTTCATTGCCTCAACTTTTTGTAACCTCCCAAAAGAAAACTCTTTTTTCCAGAGATGGTCTTATTTGCACAGACAGAATTACTGCTTCTAAGAGAAGTCTCATGGTTCTTCCCTCCTCCATAGAAAGGAACTCTAGGGAACCTCCTTTAGCAGGGAGGTTGCACTAGATGATCTCCAGAGGCCCCTTCCAACCCACACAGTTCTGTAAAATTCATTAAAAAAAAGTTTAACTCACTTGGGAGGAATGTTTTCAGGCCTACTCGACCAGTCTGACACCCAGTCAGCACTTTTCTTCAACACTTCCAACTCTTTCTCTCCTTCCGCTGCTTCTTCTTCAGACTGAAAATACACAGGAGACAAACCCTGTAACAGCCAGTTAGCTCCTCCTCATGGCATTAAGTTGAGAGCAACAACAGGGCTAAACTGATAAGCACCAAATGGCAGCGCCTGATAAGCAAGCCGGCGTTCTCAGGCTACCTACTATTTATTTTAAAGATTTTATTGTTCTAAAAGAAGGCACTGCCCACGTCAGCAGGTCACTAATTATGTTATTACATCTAGGAGCCCAACATCACAGTAAGTTGGGTTTTTTGCAATGGATCTTGTTGGGTTTTTGTTTTTTTTTTGTTTAATGATAATTGTAATTAAACACAGTTTTTACAAAAAAAAAAAAACCAACAATTTAATGACATTTGATTTAAAGCATACAGAATGTAGATAAAGCACAAAAAGGCAAAATAAAAACATTTCAAAAGCAATACTTAGAAGGTCTTAAAGGAGTTACTTCAAATGATTGTTACATGCAACTAGGGGACTCCCCTGGGTGCACCTCAGGAGCAAAAGGGAAAGTCAAGGACTCAGCTGCCTTCAGCCAAGGAATTAACATTACATCATTTGATATAAGAAAAAAAAAATCAGCTAAAAGGACCAGAGAATTTAGAAAAATAAGATATATGATTTTTAAGATAAGTGGGAACCATGCCAAAAGTAATCAAATTCCACAAAACAGAGACAGCAGACCTAACCAGCAACTTCATTCAGAGAGCTCTGGCTCTCTGCAGGGCTCCAGTGCAAGTCCTACTCTCTGGCCAGATCTTAGACACAATTAAATGCAAGGTTTCATTCTTCTGGAATTGCTTTTCTTGTGCTGCTGAAGACAGCAAATTCCATTTCATTAGCAAACTGAGAGTTGGGCATCAGTCTCCTCTCAGTCTGCATTATGAAGACTGCTCACTATCATGTGAGCTGATTGATTCACACCGCCATCCATCGGGTCTCAAAATGAAAAAGCCTGCTAGAGAGCAGCAGTTTAGTGCATTTCTTTTGACAGGTAAAATATAGAATATTAAAGACCTTCTGAGGTGACAGAGAACTCGCTCTGCCCTTCAAGTACTCCCAGTATCGACCTAGGTATGATTTATATGCACAATATCTACAACTTTAACATATTTTTCAAAGTTAATTGTTTTAAAATGTTAAATACCTGAGAACTGCTGTCTTTACTTGTGTGCATTTCCACATCAAATGTTATCTGTCCATCTTCTTGAGGTGAAGGGCTAAAGAAAAATTGATTTCATCATGTCACTTTTGTCACGCTATATTATCAGCTAAAAAATGATTAGCATTAATAGCATCTCAGCTCAATCACTTCCACACGTGCTTCTGCACACTATCCAGATGAGGAACAGACTACAGGCACAATCACAAGGATAAGAATGTCTTCAAGAAACCTTTGCTTTGCCCTTTAAAAAAAATAACAATAATAATAATCCCACCTTTCCCAGCAGGACTGACTGCCATTCCACAGAATTTGGACTGAAAATACTAAACTACTGGCAGTTAAGAAGATAAGCTAGTTCCTTATCAACAAAGAGGTAAGAAGCTGTTTATTTTCTATTAAAGCAAGTGTTCTGTTTTAAATATTGTATGAAGTGCCTTCAAAGATTGCCTACTACAGTCTGTAATTAAATCAGGCCTAACTAATTTTGAATATCTTTTATTGCTGATCATTGCTGTACTTAGTGTGTACAGCAGACACCACAGTTCAACAGACAGCCATCATGCAAAAAATCCATAGGAGACACAAGCAGATGAACACATAGAATTATCTATAGAAACTGCTTATGGACCTCCAAAACTGCCTGAAGCCTTCAAGGGAAAGGCACAATGAAGAACTAAACACCACAATGCTCACGTGTGCCTCAAGGGATTATATTGTCAGGCAAAGATATTTTGCCTTCGTTGGAAAAGAAAGCGGAATACTGAGAGCAGGAAGTACAAATTCCAAGGCTTGCTTTCTGCCAAGTCCAGTGATGCATTTTATTATGTTTGACTGAAAACAAGGATACATACACTACATTGTTACTAAAGAGCCAATAAAGCTAATATATTTCATATCCTAAATGGTTTATGACAATGTAAAATTTAACTGTAGCGTAGATGTAAATGCTGCTTCTGGATTCCATGGCTTTCTGTAACAGTGAAATGATTTATTTGATAGTCGAGAGCAAGCAAGTGCTCCAAATGCTGGAGCATGACACACTTAAGCTGGAGAAAAAAAACATTACCCTTCAATTAACAACTACAGGATTAAAAACTGCAAACAGCATTATGCAGGACAGCACATGTTCACTTACCTGTCACAGTGGGAACTACCTCTTGAACTGCTCTGTCCTGATTCATGCTGGGCATCCAGAAGAATTTTCTCCATGTCCCCATTATGGATGGAGGATGATGATGGGACGTGCTCCAGCCCTCCGTTCTTCCCATTGCCATTATCATTGCTATTGCCATTGCCGTTCATCTGCAACTCCACCCAGGAACCTGTTGGGCAAGCCAGACATCATTTCATTAAAAGCACTGAAGTTAAAACCACGTAAAGTTTATCAACTGCACACAGAAAAAGAGCCCTGAACGTGGTGAATTCAGATAACACACAGTGCTGCTGGGAAAAAGCTCATAACACGTACTGAAGACAAGGCTGATGCGTTCCTTCCTGTTGCACAAAAAAACCCACCTCCAAAACACGTTGCTTCCTACCCCTGGAGCTAGGCACACTCCCCCCCACCTCCCCGTGTATCAATACTTCAACAGACCACATTTCTCCCCACAGTTTGAAGGTCCCATTATCTATGTATCACTCAACTACGCCAATCACTCCCCTTTCCCTGTTCTACTCCTATGTTCCTTTTTCAAAGGAAATCCTGTTCTCCTAGCCCCGTTTCCATACAATTCCCCAACCTACAATTTTATACCATCCTTCTTCCTTCCACTTCCAAAGGTCCTCATTTCCAAACCTCCAACTTCACACTTACTTATGTAGAAGTCACACCGTACAGAAGACCCCAGACATCCCCAGACCCACAACACAGCTGAGGGCTGATGCACCTCTGGGCCCATCAAGTCTGAGCCCAGCCAGCACAGCAGAGCCACCCAGAGCTGCTGCCAGCACCACATCCAGGCAGCTGCTGAACACCTGTGCAAGACCTCACACCTCTGTGAGCAATCCGTGCTCAGCCACCTCTCAATAAAGAAATGCTTCCTGAGACTGAGATGGAACTTCTTGTGTTCCTGTTGCAATTTAATGTGCAGGTTAACTAAACAAAACAAAACAGCGTTTACCACCATGTTCCCAAGAGCCACATTTCAATTTGCACCACTCAGCATCCGAGGGGTGAAGGTAACACAGATCTCCACCCTTCAGTCTGTTCCAAATGTTTAAATACATTCCCTATCGATTGCAACTCCAACCTCCTCATTAAGATATAAGCCAAGACTCCAATGACTGCACGGCCACAGAAGACCTACTGGCCTGACACAGCTGACAACTGACAGGTTTCCTTTTGCAGTTACCACCTCAGTTACTAAATTTCACACTGCATTTACCCATGCTATAGAATTCTGTCACTTAGCTATGTTCCAAGGCTCTGTGTCAGAAAATGTTGCAGTTGGAACCTTCTGCTGTTTCATTTTGGTTAGGAAAGCTGTCAGGTCTTTAGACACTGTTGCTGTTAAAGCTTCTTCAACTACACTAATAACCTTTTAAAGTAATCCTGCATTTGATGCAGCCACCCTTTCAAATACTTGATTAAAAACTGAGCTGCAGACACAATGAGCTACTTGAAACATCATCAGAACATCAAGAACACGCAGCATTAATTCCATCATCTCTAAAGTTTCTATGTGCTTCCAAATTGGTCGCAGCAGTTTCCTGAGCATAAATACTGTTTCTGTTCAATGCTGTACAGCACATGGAGCATAACCAATGCTCTCATGGGAGGAGATCCTGATTAGACAGAGCAACCATCTCTGATTTCTCACAAGCACAACGCCTTCAGTGCAACATTACTCCCCATTATCAGTGAGGCAGACTTCACACACATTATATCACCACGCTTCCGTGGGACCTAACTGACACCTCCTGCAGGTGAATGGTTTATCACTGAGCTAAAAACAGCCATAAAGAAAAACAAAGCCTAAAAAGACAAACATAATAGCTGAAATGACTTCTTAAAATTACCTGCATTGATTCAAAACTTCAGCACTGGTTTCTTGTCTTATGAAATGCACCTTTAATGGCTCCATTTGTTCTTACAGCCAAGCCCCAGCTCTGCGAACTCTTCAGTGACACAGGAAGGAGCATATGACCAAGTTCACAGATTATCAGCTTGTTTTTGTGAACCTGAAATAGTTTATCCATGCTATCAGTTGCTCACACACCGCAGCGCATTATGCTCTGCTGAGTCCTGGCGGTTGGCAGCCTGTGTTCCCCAAGCTGTATTCACAAGCAAGGAATCTGGGTGTGCACACAGCTTACACACAATTACACAGTGCACACCAACCCCAGTAGACACTGTGCTGCTTCAATCAGCCTCCAGACAGCCCTCCACAGCACCGGCTTTAACGAAGGCTTTGTTGGACTGACAAAACTCGCTGTTTATCTAAAATGTGTTGCAGCCACACCAGGAACAGCAGCCGAATTAACTGTGAGTAAGGAGCCCCAGCACGCCGAGCAGTGGTTTACATGACCAGCAGCACGTTCCCTGTCTGACCTCACTTTTAATGAACCAAAGCACACTCACGGAAGCCTAATCTGACATCAAGCTGCAACACGCCACGTCCTCCCACTGGGACCTGCAGCCGGATTGTGAGCAGCCAGCAAACCCTGCGGCTCCACAGAGCCCAACAGGGGGACGGCAGCCTCTGCCTGCGGAGCAGCAGCACAAGGAGACACTGCAGAGCAACCCGTGATGTTAATCACCCACAGAGTGCTGAATTTACTGCGTGTCCCATTTGACTGTTCAGCTGGAGGTATGGTAGAACTCAGCATTCTCACGTGAGCCATCAGTGGAACCTCCTCAGTTTATTCCCTCCTCCCTTCTGAGATCACAAAATCTGGGGGGAAAAAAATAAAAATCCAGAACCTGTTTATAAAAATGGCATTTCTCTCCCAAATTATGGGAATTCTGGCCATGCTCTAATGCAAATTATGTCATTATGAATGGATATATACAAACGTTTTGTAGCTATTTATGAAGCAATTATCCACATTACATGTTTAGTATTTTTCTGAAGAATTTCAATATTTGTGAAAAAGTGACAAAGTTTTTTCATAAGTTTGGTAGGAAACAGCATTCAGATCGTGTTCTTAAGAGAAAAACCAGCAGAAATACCTCTTAGCCATTTCCTACCAGGTCTCTGGTTAATGTAAATGGCACTATCCACCTATTCATATGGAGCTACACCTCCTGACTTTTCTTCTCTAAGAGCCAGGCTGACGTATTTTCTTGCCCAAGTAGAAATAATTAAAATAACTGAAGTGTGGAGTATTTGCTCCCCATTTCTACTGCACTGCAGCCAATCCAGCAGGACCCTCACGCCTTCAGTGGGAGCCGACCAGTCCAGGATCAGCATTTAACGAGGTCTTATGCAGAAGCACGAAGTCAGCTCATAGGCAAGCCCTCCCAAATCCTGTTGCAAAACTGAAGCATCAACAGGCTGGCACCTGGCGTGCAGCCACCCTGAGCACATAGCTTTTATTTAACAGAGAAATCCAGAGTATCTCCAGGTATGTGCATATGTAGAGATAAAAGCAGTAAGCAGCTCACTAGGCTGAGCCATGATCAGCCTGAATAAACTAAGAAATAGCAGTTCTTACAAAGAAGTACAACATTAACAAGGAAAAGAAAAAAAAGAAAAGCAAGCTGTTCAGACTCCCACAGTAGTAATTATTAAGCAAGTTTTCCATGACAGAGCTAGATGGGGTCCTGCCCAAGGTGGGACTGATGTCCTGTCAATATGTAACAGAGTCCTACAATAATTAAAATGGAGGAAGCATCTAGGATTCCCAAAGCATGTAAGCTTTTTTTGTTTTCTTTTTGGTGAACCCAACAAGGCAAAGATTCAGTTACCAGTTTTATTCCCAGGTCTTCTGCCCTTCGATTCAAGTGCTTGGAGATCTCTGAATGAAAGGCCTTAAACACGCACAAATGACACACAGAGCAAAATGAATAAGCGTCTAAACTCATTAGCCTGAAAAGGGTCACTGAAAAGCTTATATAATGGCAGAAAATGCACCTATAACACCAAAGCATTGTGGAGCAGCTGAACATCTGAAAGCGGGACTAAAGCCATGTGCAGCTGATTGGCTGCACTTGTTTTGTTCACTGAGCACAGATTACTGAGCATTTCCTCTCATACCTTGTGCTCACCACCTCCAGTAATCACATTGATTTTGCTAAGCCTTTATGCACTGACCCAGCAGCAAGATCTACGTGGGCAGATCCAGCCTGGGCTTACAGCACTCATCCCTCGTGGTTCCCATCTTACAGCTGATTAATGTGTTTCACAGAGTAACTGAACGTACCAGCAGAAAACAGCGTGGAAATATTAAAGTACAGAAGTGAGGATGGCAATTTATAAATGAGGCATCAACACACTGAGATAGAATCGCAGAATCCTAGAGTGAAAAGGCCCACAGCGCTCATCCAGTCCCAACCCCCTGCTGTGTGCAGGTCACCAACCAGCAGCCCAGGCTGCCCAGAGCCACATCCAGCCTGGCCTTGGATGCCTGCAGGGATGGGGCACCCACAGCCTCCTTGGGCAACCTGTGAACAGCGCCTCACCACCTCCTAATATCCAACCTAAACCTCCTCTGTCTCAGTTTAAAGCCATTCCCCCACGTCCCATCACTACACACCCTCACAAACCGTTCCCTCTCCTGTTTATACACTCCCTTCAAGTACTGCAAGGCCACAATGGGGTGCAAACCTAAGCCATCACACAATTGTTATTTAGCATCCCTGAATAACCAGGTAGAAACACCCATTTTACACAGGTGGGCATAAACTGCACTCCTTATCCCGAGGTGTAACACCACCATCACACAGCAGCAGCCCTGCGAGCGACAGCAGCTCGGCCAACCCACACCCAAGGGGTGGTTAATCATTGACACCGTTTGTCCAGCTCTTCACACGGGCTGTCCTTAGCAGCCCCAGCGAGGCAGCAGTTCAGCAGGGCCACACACGGGATAAGCGCTGCCGGCCGAGCGCCGGAGCCCCCGGGCAGCGAGGCGGCGGTGCTGCACGTGAGCGTCCTGTCGGGAACGAAAGGATGCGGCCGGCACTGACGCCGGATGCAGAGCAGAGCAGCTCCCGTCAGCGGGTATCGACCCAGCCACCGAACAAACTCGGCCCCACAGCCGCGCTCCTCCCCCCGCCGTGCCGTGCCGTGCCCCCACCTCAGCTTCTGAATAAACTCAGTTCAAGCGCAGCACAAAGCCTCTCCGCGCCCCTCGGCTTCACCGCGTCCAGCGCAGCCCCTCCGGCCCCACGCCGACCCACAGCTCCCCGCGGCGCCCCCCCCCCCAGCCCCGACCCGCTCCCCCCGGCCGGCGCTGCCCGCCTCGGCGCCCGCTCCTCGCAGCCCCTCCGGACGCCGCCGATTGGCCCCCGGCGGCTCGCGCGGCCCCGCGCTCCGCCAATCGCAGCCCGGAGCGGGGGAAGGGGCTCTGGGCCCCGCCGCCACCCCCCCCCCGCCTGCTGGCGCTCCGCTCCCACACGCCGGACGGGGCCGCACTCACTGTTGAGGCCCGGTTCGGTTTGCGTCCCCTCAGCCGGCGGGTTGTTGTTGTTGTTGTGCTGCGGCGGCTCCTGAGGGCTGGACATGGCGGCGCAGGAGCGGCGGCTGAGGAGACGGAGAGCCGCTGGGGCTGGGACAACAACAACAAACCCGGACTCCGCTCCGGGCCCCGCCGCCCCGCCTCCCCGCTCTGCGCATGCGCGAGCCGCGCTGTTCCCACCCTCCGTCGCTGCGCACGCGCCGCCCGCCCCGGGGCGCGTGCCGCGCAGCATGGCGCACGCTGTGCTTGCGCACGTCCCGCTGCCGCCGCCCCGCGCATGCGCCGTTTCGCAATCGGAGCGCCGCGCCTGCGCACGAGTACGCGTGCGCCCCGGGTGGGCGGGAAGAGCGGAGCGTGAGGGGAAAGGCGCGAACCGTGAGGGGAGGGGGCGGGGCCTCAGGAAGACGAGTACCCGCGGCGTCTGCTGCTCGCTGGTCCTTCAGCAGGCGGAAGCGGCCGCGTTTCCCACTATTCCAAGCCTTCCTGCATCCCGTTCCGCCATTCACAGCCCGACGCTGTCGGCCTGCACCACTTCAGCCGCCCGGGGTCCGGCTGTGCCGCTTCCCCATGAAGGGGGCGGTGCGTCCTCCTCCCGGGCTCAGCTGTGTGAGGGAAGCAGTCAAACCCGCACAGCCAAAACGTTGTCCTCCAAACCCCCTCCCCCCCCCCCCCGCTCAGCCGTCCTGATTTTGCCTCAAATAATTTAAAGCCAACGAAACAAGTAGGTCCACAAAACGTAATTAGGTCTCCCAGTATTAATTAACTGAATTTGTAAGGCTTTGGCCAAACAAACCTAAGACCTAGCCTAAGTCAGCAAAGTGCAGCAGTTCACTTAAATGGTGGTGGCAGAGCTAAGAGAGAAGAGGGCACCTATGTAACAGAACTGGACTTGTTCTTAGCTATACAAAGTGAAATTATTTGTCTGCACCCATTTCCTCCCAATATGAAAATGAGAAATAACCTCAGGCTATTTATGCACCTACTGCTGTACTGTGGACAAGAATAACACTGAATTTCCAGAGAAAAAAGACCTGAAAATGCAATGAAACACTTAAAATGCAACAAAATACAGGTGCCAACACGTACCCTACTTGCTGAGGTTTCTTCAGTTACAACAGAGTAGCTTCTGTGTCAATTATGTATTCTAAGCAGCTAACATGAAACAGCCATATATAGAACATGAGGTTCTTCTAAATCACCTGACTTGTACGATGACAGTCAGTATCACCTTGAAGATCAGGCACATAAATGCCGGAGGGCAGAGCCAGTTCCCATAGATACTTCGTATTGCAGACAGCAGAACTTGTGCTAGGATCATTCTGCTTCTCATCTCCTTTTTCATCGGGACTCCTGGAGAATAATCCAGCAAGACTAACTTCACCACAGACGATTTAACTTGCCTTCATTTCTCACTAAATCAGTTTTACTACTTTCATTCCATATCACCTAAACTCTAAGGTCCGTTTTGAGGCCTAAAGTATCTATGATGGAACTTTGTAACCAACCCCATCCCACACAAATACATACAGCCTTTTACTTCCTGACAGCACAAATGGAGGCCTTCACACAAAACCATTCCCATCAGCAGCCTTGAGGATATAAACAGGGGCAGGGAGTCACTGTTTTGTGTGATAGTACCACTACTGCTACCAGGGACTGAAACAAACTCAGACAGACCCATCTGCATTAATGTTTTCCTTTATCTCCTCATTACTCAGCAAACAAGATGACTTTTTATCAGGACTTTATCAGGACTAGGGTGTGTACAACTGTCACAGTTATCCCATTCTAGATTATCATTAGCAAATACTTTTCTTTGTTTTCTCATCTACGCTATGCTGACTAGCATCCGAATAGTGACGTCTGGACATAATAAATCTGCCTTACGTGACACCTATCTTTCCTACCAAACTGACTGCGTATGCTTACATGTCCATACCAAATGTCTGATCTGGTCAAAAATCTGGATGTCCCTCGGTTATCACATATCACACAGAATTTGATATATGTTATGAAAAGACAGCAGCAAATGAGGCATTCTAATAAAACATCCCTTCACAGGTAGAAGGGCCACAGATGTGTTCTAGATTAGAATCAGAAAAATAAGCTACTTATGATGCTGAACAGAGCCCATCCCACTTTGCAACCCTAACAATCCCAGGCTAACATCAAGCATCATTTGTCATCTCCATCATCCAGGAAGCATTTGCCATAACGCTCATTGCATGGATATTTATCAGCAAAGTGGGACTATTAAAATTTCTGAGTCAGACAAATTAATCAAGATTACAGAGTGAGTCAATGCAGAGCCAGAAATAGCATTCAGAAGTCCTGACTTTCAGACCTGTTCTCAAACCACTACGCAGGTTCCTTAAGGCAGTTGAATGACGTAATTCATGCTTATAAAGTAATTGAATCCTCAGATGGAAAATGCTATGACAACAGCTAAGGCGGAGGGACAAAAAGCCACATGATCATAGAAGAGGAACAGTGGCTGTAAACTTCTGGGGAAGGCCTTGTGTGCAAGAAAGGTTTTTCTTATAGAGAACCTATCAGTCAATTCAAGTCAAACAGGTAACAAGCTACCCGATCATCTCTCAAGAGCTGCCAAACTAATTGCAGTTTTATGCTCATAGCTCCAAGGTGTTTTTTGTCCACCCACTTCTTCAGTAACATTTTGCCTCCTAGTGGAGGAGACCAATATAGAAGCACCTGCTTTTTCTTGTGAAAGAAAAACAGATGTATTGTTTGCAAAAGGCAGGGGTTGTTAGAATTCAAAGGTAGACGATACAGAAAACCCATGCTGCTTCTTGGCTCTGAGCTGCATCACACTAGAAAGAAATGCCTGCACTTTCTATTCCAGCCACTACTGTGACTTCTACCGTTAAGTCCTTTCTCTACAAACCCAAACCTTCTATACCAGGTTAAATAAGGTATTTGCTGTGAGCGAACAATAGAAACTATTCAAGACACCGGTAGTCATTACACAGCAACCTCGGTCCCAGCACACCTCTCCCCACCTCAATTCTCTACATCAATAGTTCAACGTGCAACTGCTAATTATGTGGGAAAGGGCAAAAGGAAACACCTCCTACTGCTCAGTCTAAGGCAGAAGTTATGGCGGGAATGCCAGAGATGAAGAAATGAAGACACGAAATCCAGTGCACAGGAAATTACTGCTTCTAGCTATGTCACCCCTATGACCGCCCAATTCCAGAGCAGTAACAGTAAGTCCACCAGGCAGCAGCCTCTCCCCAGGAGGACAAAGCTACCAGTTTCTGCTCATCAACACCAGTCTTTCCAAGGTAAGCTGAGAAAAAAAATATCTAAATTTAGGACAACTGAGTGGAAGCTGCAGTCCTGCCCCAACAGAACATTGAGTGCAGAGTAGGATGCTGCCACATTCAACACATTTGATGGCATTAGGTACTCCTCACCAGAAAAGCAGCAAAGGGACTTCAGCCACGGAGCTTGCCTGCACCTCAGCCCTGTACCAGTCAGATATCAATAGGCTGCACAGTAATTGCTGGCAGTATCAGTGGTCTGAAGTATTGTTGCCATTTTGCAAATATTAACCACCTAAGTGGCAGCTGTAAGTGGTCTGGTAGTATCAAAGCCTTCAAGACAGACTCTAGGGAAGGGTTCGGTTCAGTATTTAAGGGCTGAGAACTGAACAGCTGCACTGGTTGTACTGGGAACTCAGAGAAAGCACTAGAACAGAGCAGCTGCTTTCCTCTAACTGTACGTGATAGAGGAGGGCAGGATTGCCTTAACACCCACCCACCCTGTCTGGCAAGCTCCTCAGGCTAAGACCCAGAAATAACAACACAGAACCTAGCAAGAGGGGTACTACTGAACATGCAGGAAGAAGGATGAGTAATTTCAAAAATGCCTGTAAGCAGAGAAAAGGGATGGGAAGAAAGATAAAAAGCAACCTGACAAGATATATTCTATGCATACTTTTATTAATAAAATATAAGATTTACAGCATATGTCAATGGACAGTGTGTTTAGAGAAGTATCTAGTTGGATAGCATGACAAAGTCAGTAGCTGGTTTTGTTGAGGACAGGTTAAACCTCAAGCGACATGCCAGAGATCACCGCTACTGCTGAAAACAAAACTATTTCCCAAGACTAGCCTTAAAATTCCTGAAACCCAACAAGCACAGCTGAGGTCCAAGAGGCAGTTCTGCTTGAGTGTAGTATTGCTAGAAGGCTGCACTTCCATCTATGAGAAATCTACGTGTTCAGTTGTCTTTGCATCCCCACTGCCGTCTGTGCAGCTTTTTTTCATGTATTCAGTGCATCATTCAGGATATACAGATACACAGGTAAAAGCAGCAATCTTGCTCTCACAAACCTCAATATTCCCGAAATAACAATTAAACCTTCTTTGCAAAAACGGAGATGAATTTTTACCAGCTCTGTTGCTGAAGTAGTGCCTGATTTCCTCTTTGCTCTCATGATAAGGTAATGAATAAATGTTGGGCCTGATCCTGTGAAACACCTCTATGGACGACAACCAACAGGTTTCTTCAACTGCTAGCAAGTATTATTCACCCATCGGAAAACAGCTGCTGTTCCTGGGGCAGTTACTCTTTGTTAAAAAGAAAAAAAACAAGGCTAACAGGTGAAATGCGGTAAAATCCTTACAAAGGCTCATGGTCAGGCATGCATGTTACAAGACAAATACTGTATTTAAGAGAACCAGATCTAATATTACAATCTTTACATTTTCAAACCTCTGCACAAGGACTAAAGTACGGTTGCAAGTGCAGTCTTGTTAACAATCTCTAACTCAGCCATAATTTTACAGCAGAAACAGTATCTTAGTTGATCAAATAATAGAGGCATTATCATAACCATCGATAACTAAGCCATAGAAATAATTTAAATCTAGGTAACTGAAAAGTGAAAGTCCTCCAAGTCAAGGTGAGTTCACTACAACTTTAAGCTTCATTCTGAACACCCCCCTGAAGGAAGAGTAAACCTAAAAGCACAATTAGCAAAAATATCTGGAGGTAAAAACTCATGAGCCTTATAAAGCATCAGTATCTAGTTCATCTTTGGATAAGCCTTATTTGCTGAAGAGTTTAAATCTCTCAAATAGCTATGAACACTTATTTCATGCAGCTTCTGTACTCCACATATTTTCTGATCGTTGCACCATTTAACATTTCTGTAAGTGCAATAACATTGCAAAGCCAAAAGCCAGAAGAAACACTTGCATGGTAAAACTACATTTCCACTCAGTTACTGATAGCAATAAAATACAGAAAATAGAGCATCTCAGAATGCAGTGTAGTAGTTATCTATGTCATCACTTGTTATTTTGAACTACGTAACATCATACTGCTAGACAAGAATTCAAACAACTCGTTAAAAAAAACCACAGGGGACTTTGTACTCTAAACAAGGCATTAAAGGTATTGTATCCTAAAACAAGGCATTAAAGAAACCAGGGTGAAACGAAACATTAGAAGTGAGTCCCGTAGTGTAGATTTTAAACCTGCAAATTCTATTCTGTTCCAGCTTAAGCAATAGTTTAAGAAAAAAGAGCTTTTAAGGATACTGGAACAGTACCTGGTCTGTTCAGATAATGGCAAAATCTGACAAGAGTTCATGATTTTGAAATGAAAGTGGTCACACACCCTAAGGCTGGTATTATTGTCATTCATGAATGAATGCAGATACTTGAAATCCCTCCCTCTCTTCATTCCCATTAAAAATAATTAATACTGGTTAAAATCATTACAAAAAACATCATTTTATTTTCATGCATCTAAGGTAAAACACAGAGTATTTGTATAAAGAGGTAGATTAAAAAAAGAAAACAGATTCTCCATTCTTTGTCACTTTTATTCAGTAGTTTGTTTTTTTTTCTCCTTATTTTCTCTTTTTTTTTGGTGCCAGACACGGCAAGGAGTGATTACAGTCAACTGTTTATTAAAACATTTGTTGCAACACAGACCCCCTTTACCACTGACCCCAAACGGACCCATCTCATGTGCTTTATTTTGTTGGTTTTTTTTGTTTTTTTGTTTTTTTCCTCTATACACCACCACCAGGGCGAGGTGGAGGGGGATGAAAGGGAAAGGGGGAGTCCAGGAAGCCAGAAGGAGGAATGCTACAAGCCACAGCAAGAATGAGCTGTATTTAATAAAAAAGGGGCCACAAATGATACAGTAATGAGGTTACACAATTAAATCCCATAGCATGATTGAAGGCTTTCCCTGTGTTTGACGTCATCACAATGGAAGGCATAAAAAGTGGAGTAAACCGATGTTGATACAGTCCAATCTAGTCCATTAGGCAAGATGGTGCAAGTAGTCATTTAAATTAAAAAGTGCCCTATCCTCACCTAAATGGCTAGCAGACATGGAGAACTCAGTGACACATCAGCAGAGCTTTCTCCATGTAGCTATAAAAGTGTGTTGTCATATGGCACATTTTTAAACACTGGAAAGGGGTGCCATAATGGACCTCTCATTCTCTTTCGTTTACAGGTACAAATGCTAGATTCAACTATTTCAACTATGCAGGAAGTGGACTCTTCAGTTAGGAATGCCAACCCTAATTCATTTTGTCTTGAAATATATACAAGTTGTTTGTAGTAGCTACAGCAATGATGTTTTCCTTAGGATGCCAGGCCGTGTGTAGAATCTTCTTGTTGAAGTCTAAGCTGTCAACACTAATTTCATCCTTCTTTCTCTTACCACTTGCACACACTTTACGTGGCTTCAGAACCGTACGGGGTTTGTTGTTTTCCCGTGATGCCTCTAAGGTGATGTCTCGTTTTGTGTTTCTGTCAAACATTCTGAAGAAGTTGTTGTAAGATCCTGTCATGACAATGCTGCAGAGAAAGTGGAAGAAAGAAGGAAAAGTTCAGTTGAAGATCATTCCAGTTCTACATCTGTTTAACTAAAGCAATTCCCAATAACCCAGTGCTACAGTTATCAGTTGATTAAAAGCTAACATACATAGGTTAAAGTCTATTATCTCAAATATGTGGACAGTAATCACAAAAATAGCACCCAGTCCAGCAAGCCAGTCCAGGAATAAAAGCAAATGCTTTTGAGGCTTCAGACTGTCTGCCTGTTTCGATAACAACTTAGAAAAACCTTACATACATACAGAGAAGCATTCAACTTACCTGTCTGATCCATTCCAGCAGCATTCAAATTTGTCAAAAATGCAATCATTTTCATACAGTGAACAAAGTTTACTTCTGAGGTATTCATGCACCTGGGAAAGAGTTAAAACAATTAATATTGAGCACGACAAACCTGTAAAATAACCTCAAACTGTGTCTGGCAAACCTGGCTGCTTCCTGGAAGTCCTGTTTTGGTGACCCACCACCTTCCTATGGATGATGAAGATGATCCCTTCAAAAATTTTCTTATAGGACAGCTTGGAAATTCAGCAAGTGTCAGTGCTAGCTGAAAACCTTTTGAAAACCTTTCCTACAAAGCAAAGGTTTTACCTCCATGTGCTCCAGGAGGTAACAGGACACTATGAAATCAGCTAAAGACTAAAAGAGATGAACTATCTCACAGCTGGAAGTTTCCCTTCCTGCATTTCCACTGTGTAAGTGGGAGACTTTCACACCAAAACACAGTTTGAAGGTCTGCCATCAGCCTGCAAACATGATAAAGGATTTTGCTGCGTGGAACCCACTCACCTCACTGACGCTCTGGCCAGTCACTTACAGACACATCTAACAGCTGCATCAGGACTAGTAGTAAGACCATCAAGTGTCCATCAATGTTTCAACCAAATACCTGGTATGTTTCCACAGGTCTGTTCTCCATATTTAAATCCCAGATCTTCACTGACAGATAATCTCTAGTCATCATGTAACGACCACTATGGCTAAATTTGACATCAGATATGGAAGAGATGATTTCGGAGAAAAATGATCTGTTGCTGGGATCTTCTGGTTCTTCAAACACTGCAAAGAAATAAAGCAGGCATTTCAAGAGGTAAGCTATCTCCCAACACAAAATACACCCAAATTAGGTGTGGGTGTTTCTTTTTTTTTTAAAGCACGAAACACTTGCCATATTGGGCTATACCACCTTATGAAACTCTTTTTCAAAGGTTTCATTCAATTGCTATATTTGGAAGTACTCTGAAATGTTTTATTGTCACTGTAAATCAAGGTTAACTTCTAGGCTTCATTCTCACACATGAGATTTCTGGGTTCAAGTGCAGAACAAACAACTCAGCAGCTCCAATACTCATCAAGTCTGCAGGAAGTCATTCCTAGTCCTGCTGTCTGGGTGGACTCCCCAGCTTAAGCTACTAGTGATTTTATTTGCTGCTTTAATTCTACCTAAAGATACATTACACACAATTTACTGCTCAGTATTTTAACATTATTCCCTGTTTAGCAGTTTAGTACATACTTACTGAGTGCTTAGTTTCATCTAGAAGCAAGATACCACAGTCCACAAATGACAAACACTGCAGGCCAGAACTTACATTTTGAATGTCTGTCACAGAGTGCTGATGCTCTCATATCACAGAGACGAATCGTTCCTTTACTGCTGCTGTATACAAATGTATTACAGCTGTTTGGGTGGAACTCTGCAGCCGTTATCACCTCTGTCAGCTCTTCCATGTTGGCAGGCTTAATATCTACAATATCTAAACCATTTTGTTAAGGAATTTCCTCCAGTTTTCACAACATATTTTTTTAGTTTAAAGGTATTCAACAATTCATCAAAATACATCTGAAATGCCAAACAGAATTAAAACAAGCCAACAAAAACACAAAAGGAAGAATGTGCTTGAAATCTGGAAGCAGAGCAACACTTCGAAGCCAAAGCCATGCTACACAAACGCTTCTCATGAAGTATATATATATATATTTTTTATTAAATAAAAATATACCATACAAAACAATGCAAAAAAAGATACTAAAACTTCTGTCTGTAATTTCTAGGTGCCACAAATTAATCCGCAGGTCATCTGCAGATAGGTACGTTTCATAATCACTATTAATGGAGATGGAATTGATGTGATACGTGTGAGCATTGGCAAATATTCTTCGTGGACTAGCTTCAACCATGAGGTCCATGGGCCTAAATACTGGCACCTGCAAAATACACAGCAATGGAAGTTCAGACTGTAGACATGAGCACAGTCCTTCAATACACCAAAGCTTATTAAATTATCTAAGTAACTGTGCTGCAAAACAGCAGGCACAGAAATAGAGATCCAGCAGACAACACCCAGAGCACCACAGAAAATGTGAACCATGTGATGCGGCACTCACTCCCTGAGCTACATTCACATGAGCTCAGGAAAGAGAACACCTCTCAAACACCTGTTCACCTGCCCTCAGATGGAAACAGTGATGGCCAATCCATGGAGGAAACCACTCACCCGTAGTGTTGTAACTGTAGTAGGATCCCTATACCGCCCATCCTCTTCCTTTAAGTTATAGCCCTCTGGTCTTTTGTCCCTTTCACTGATTTTCCATAACTTTATTGTTTTATCTGAAATTAAACAGCCACAGTTGCAAATCAAAGCTCTAACAATGACAGCAGCCTTCACAGCTGATGTTCTTTAACACAAAGCCTTCAAACAAGACCAGAAAGACAAAAATACTCGGAGATCAGGAACTGAGATATAAATTTCGCTTCATCTCAAAATTACACAAAGAAAAAAAGACAGGATAAGAAGCATTAAAAAGACCTCCTCCACAGTTTGTTCTTTTAAGAAAGTTAGAGCAAGTTTCTTTTGATTGTTATGAATGACTAATGAAAGTACTCACGCAGTTCTACGCACCCTAATAGCCAACCCATGCAACAACAGAATTAATATTAAGTCATCACTTACCATTTGTAGACAATAAAAACTGAGCAGCATTTTTCTGGGGTAACCACCTAATTTTGTTGATCTTCTCTTCAATTTCTAAACTTTTCAAGTAGTCAAACTCTGGTTCATGGCTTTGAAAGGTACTGTAAACATTGTATTCTCCCCTACTGTGAGACTGGGTTTTGTTCTAAAAAGAGAATTAAGTGATCAAGATAAGTATGCAACGTACAGAATGCTTTGCAAGGCTGCAGAGAGAAGCCAGAACTAGATACTTATGCAGCAACATACACAGGCACACTGCTAATTAATACAAAAGCTGGATGAGATTTCTACACTCCACTACCACCCGTGCCAGATTTGCTGCAAGGATCCTTTGGTGTAAAGTTCACCTTATTTTAACAAGACTGCAGATCAGACTAAAGAAGGATCATCCCTACTGCAAGAACTTCAGTTTTCATTAGATTAAAGACAAGAAGTCTATCACTCCCTCATCATTAGTTTTCCCACCTTTTGTTTAAGGAGGATATTTCCTCAAGAGAAACACAGCCACCTGGAAGGCAAATCCATCCAGCGCTACATTCAGCTTGCTTGGCACCATGACATTCCTACATCTCACCTCTACAAGCAGCTCTGCTATTCTGCTGAATAATGTCCACATTCCCTGAAGACTTTTCAACTGTTTTAAGAAGCTTTTCCTCCCTCCTCATTCTGAAGGAAAAATAATATAAATAATAACAACAACAACAACTTCTCTCATGAATCCATCTTTGCTAGCCCAAGTCACAGCTGCAGCTGGCCTGTTAAGGCTGGTGGGACTGCTTGGAGCACTGAAAAATCTCCAAACTTAAAAAAAACTCCTCATCTTTCTAAAAGCTGTGCTTCAGACAGGAGCTTTCTCGCTCTACCACTGCACTGCAGGAATGGAACCTAACATTTCCTCCAGTGGGTGACAGAACTGGAATCCTTCCTGTTCCGCCCCTTTCAAGAGGCTGCACCATCAGATGCCTTTCCTATGAGATGTTCTTGACTACAGATTTCACTTCCCCTGTGCATCTCATGTCCATCCATTCATTTAATCCCTTAACATGTCACTAAAGCATGCTTCTCCATAGGATCCCAACTAGTCCACATTTGCCACATTCCTTGCAGTGTTGTTTTGCTTCACACACCTACCTAGAATGGTTGGCAGGAATTCTTAGTTTTTTTTCAATATGCTTATGGGGGGCAGAAGGAAAAAATGGCAAAAATGCCTCAGAAGTAGGACTTGCCACTAGAATATTGTACCACACCTATCACTTACACTGCCCTTCTCACCCTAGAGAACAGAAGAAACTTTGTTCCCAGTTTCAGTTATACCTAACAGCTGAAGGAAGGTCACTGTATTCAATGGGCAACTTCTAAAGTCAACCTACTGAGCTTTAGGAAATGCTGGCCATGATTCAGTGACCTCTTCTTCCATTCCATACTTAGCATACTGATTTACTCTTGGACATACTTGTGCTAAAACTCTACAGAACTAGAATACGTAGGATCAGCAACGCGTGAAATCCACCCTTGGGATTTAAAAGCAAAATTTAAACCAACAGATTGTCTCATGGCACTCTTAAAAATCAAAACAAGAAGGTGTTGGCCCAAGTGCCTTATGTGAAATTCCAATTTTGGCAATTGCAGGCTGCCTACGCAAATTCCGCCTTCAGTTTCAATTAGATACAGTATTCATTTCCTGCCTGAGTTATGTAAAGTCACTTGCTTCACTACACAGAAGGGCTGCCACATTCCAGCCCAGAGATGGCAGCAGCTCAGCAGTAGGCGAAGTTGCACAAGGCTGGGAAACTCAAGAGCTTGTGCTTTCAGAGGCTGTCTTCCTGTATGCATGGTTTGTAATGCAGTCTGGTGAGAGATGGTACTTAATCCAGCCAAGACTTAAAGCCAGTCTCGTAGACAGTCTTAGATACAACTTGCCCTGGCCAGTTAGCTACTTCAGCCTCATGTACTTTCAAGTAAAAGAGTCTATAAAGTACACGAGCAAACTAAAACCCCAAGAGCTTATGCCTGCCTACAAAGCACACAATAAGAAACCACGTGTTGTGTTCATCACAAGCTCTCGCCAAAGTTTAAAGGGGTTGGTCAGCCAGGAGTACCCCACTAGATGGCACCAACTGACCAAAGAGATTTATCAGACAAGTCACTGCACTCCAACTGCCTGCACACCTGCAGCAGAAAGCAACTCGCTCCAGAGAACTGTGGTTTTAAATTTTAATTGCATGAAACAATGATGAAAGAACGACCTTCCAGGCAGCGAGATGGCAGAGCGCCCTGCTCAAAGTGCCTTCTTCTCTTCCTCCTTCAGTAAATTCTCATCAGGTCAACTTCTAACTACGGACTTCAAATCCAACACTCCCATCTCAGCTTTCCCACTTTTAAGGTAGAAGTGAGGACCCTTCCCTGGCATCACAAGATGTCACTAGAACTCTAAAAGACCAAAAGAACAAGTATAAAATAGAAACATACCCCCACTTCTGCAATGTAAAGCAGTTAGGTTACAGCTCCCTGTACTGGGAGAGCTTTTGCTTGGTTTTGTGTTGGGGTGTTGGTTGGTTTTCTTGTTTTCATTACCCACCCATTTGTTTCCAATTCTCCTTAAAACGTATGCAAAAGATGACAAGACACAACTAGATGGATTCCATTTTTAGCAGGCTTTTTCCATCTCTGATTTTAGTATTAGCTCAGCTACGCACTGCAGAAACTTGGCAACACAAAATCTAGCTTCAAGCTTGCATCCTAACATTTCCACACAAAAATAATAACTACAGGAAAAATATTTAGTCATCTCTCTTGATAAAAGCAGATTGCTTTGTCAGGTAGATTAATAACAAATCTTATTATTGCTCATATGCAAATACTGATTGCTTATTTTAACACTGGTACACTAACTTCCAGTATTTTCCAGTATTAGAGAGATGCCAGAGATTTAGTGAGCTGTTTTCTCTTAAGATCAGATAATAACAAATAGATTTTGCATTACTTTGCTGAGCAATAGAAGCAAGTCTGTGCTGGACATTACTTTATTTCTTTGAGACCTGAGTTAGAGAGTGCTTGTGCAGAAACATCTGAAAGCTGTTCAAGTACACGTGTAAAGAAATAGGCTCAGATTCTAAGAGAAGAGATGGAGGAATTCTGTACCTGATGCAGAGATGGGATGCATCAGAGAAAGCATATCTCACAGGAGGACAAAAAGCTGTAGTCAGTATATTTACAGCATAAATACAGAAGTAAATGCATTGAGTGCAGCAATCCTTACTGCTTATATTCAGAAAGAATAACGCAGACCCACCCACAAATACCTTCTGAGGAGAAAACATTTGTTAAGTACTGGTGTTTGTAAGACCAGCTAGGAGTCAAACTGAAGTCTACTTTCCTTCCATGTTCCCATGGCTGTACCTGAAGTCATACACCAAGCACTACCAACAAACACCGCTCTGTACAGAGGACAGAGCAGCTGGTCAGTTTAACAGTTAACTTCAGATGTGAACAAAATTACTGCAGACACAGAAAAAAGACCTCCAGTTCCACAGCAGCACGAGAGATGCAGCCAAACAGTTTTAGAGGAAAATTCCCTCTGGCACTACAACTTGCATGAGATACACTTTAACTAGCACGAAATCCTAGATCTTGGTAAGAAACCAGTGTTGACAGAACCTTCAACTATTTTACCTGATTGATATCAAAACAGAAAAGGATGTCTTAGGCAATGCTACAAAAATACATTTAAGGGCAAATTTTATTTCCCCAACTACAATGAAATCCGAAATAATCATCACAGCCAAGCACAGCACTGTAAGGCAATCAATTTCAGCCTCCCCAGGGTCTTCACATGTCCTCCCCTTCCTTCCCCCACAGCTTTAAGCAATGTCTAAACTACAGCTGAAGACCACAATCTTAAAATTCAACTCACTGCTAACACTGTCACAGCTTTCACTAATTCCTTTACTTTTCATTATCTTCTCATCATTTATTATACAAGCATCCACTTTCCATGAAGCATGCTATAAATGCATACGCCTTTCCTTTAAAAAGAGAGAATGGAAACAGAGGTAAACGTTGCATTTACTTTAATCAAACACTCACCTCCTGCTCCTGTTGAAAGATGACGACTCGCCCTCCTTTGTCTCCTGTTGCTAACAGCTCTCCAGAATGGTTAAATTCTACTGTAGAAATTATATCCGCTGTGTAGGAAAAACAAAGCCCACCAGTTAATCATGCCTCTGTGTACCAAATGGTGAAGAAAGCTGTGACTGTAGGTAAAACAAACAGCAGTCCATGTGAATAAAGCAATTGAAGTATGGAATACAGTGAGGAGCTCCTTTAAACTCACAGCAGCTATTTGGAGAAGTTACACATTTGAAACCAACTACCAGATCAGTGAGAGTTCAGCATTTATGCAGTTACTTCTCAGAACTGCTTTTCTGTTAGGAAAGTAATGTAAGCATAGAAACAGACTTTCAGTATACTGCAACACCAGTGACAACCTGTAGCAGTACCTGTACTGCTACATCTCCTCCTCCCTCATCAAGGAATGGGACAAGCAGCACCCATCTGACTGCACAGCTGCTTTGTTATGGAGGTCTGCATCCTGCACAGAACTCCAAGGAAAAGCTTCCAGGGTGGGGACAGTCAGACCTGGGCATGTAAGGAATGCAAGGATGTGGGACAAACAGCCAGAGCAGGATCCAAGTTTAACACAATGACTCAAAAACCTGAATACCTCTTCTGGATGAGCAAGTTTTACATTACCACCTATTTTTATGCAGAGTGCTAAAATTAAATGGCAGATATACATAGACAAAAGAAGTTTTATCTAACAATGAATTCATCTTGTTTGTGAAGCAAAAAGATTTAAAGGTTAAGGACAACCTTCCAGCTCAAGCACAACAACTCGAGCTCTCAAACACACCCACACCCCGCAGTATTTTTTGATGCTAGAATCAGAACCCAGGCCATCTTTTGAACATCAGACTGCCACTGCACTGCATTAAACTATATAGATCCAGCTTTCTGCAGGAGGTACACAAGGTTTTTTTTGTTTTGCTTTTTTTTAAGCACATACAATATCAGGCTGTTGCACATCCATGCCAGCCCATGGCAGACAACCAATGTGTCCATCTTCCTTACTGGTCAGTTTCTTCATTCTGTGTCTTAGAGTTAAAAAATGAATTCCAGTATCTGCTCTACAGACTGCAAGCTGCTGCTAAACATCAGCTCACAGATCTTAAGGCAGCACGTTGAGGAACTGAGACATGTAAGATTTTCCTCTTATTTAATAACAAAACGAAACTTACATCATTCTCTGGCTGCCTTAAACACGGGTGGTGGCCTCTGAGGACATCAGCAAGCTGCTCTTTAATAACTGCATTACACAGCAGCTCCAAGCACCCTGTGTATCTGTCTGGGAGCTGCACAACAAACACAGCCCAGACAAGCAGGCCAAACCCCGCTGCAAAATCCTCCAAGGTAAAAGATGCAGAGTCAGAAGCTTGGCATGAAGCTCAGCTGTGCTTGCTAATGTACAGCAGCATGCTACATCACAAAGCAGGAGCAGGAGCCTATCTTCATTGCCACAATTATGTGGCAGCGCTGAAACAAGCAGGCTGAACTTTCTCAAGAGCACTGCATTAAGAGCACAGATGTGATACAAACTTGTGTGTAGGTAAACTGAGATCCACATCACTGGTGGTGCGAAACCTCGATCTGAGCGCACACCAGTAAGCACTTTTTTGCCTACTGCTGCTTGGTCCATTCATTCACATACTTGTGAACAAGCAGCGATTTCTCATGTCTGTAAGATTTGAGACCGCACAGCACTTCAATGAATATGTGCCATTCAGCATCTACCTTTCACATCTCGACAGTATGCAGAAAGAAGGGCAAACAACCTAATTTTGACCATATCACACAATGCAAACCTTGCTGTGATCCTCTGACAGGAGGAGACCTTAAGGGAGTCATCAATTGCATCAGGAAATTAACTCACCTCTTCATACAGACAAGTCTACAAACAATGACCATCCTGAAAAGCATTCAGAAACAACACTGCCAGTGTTCAAAATGATAATCCAGCACTTTATCATCAGATTTAAGTATGCACATGGAAGGAGAACAAAAATTATCTTTGAAATCTAGCACACACATCTAAGAACATATTCACCACATTCCTTTTTGATGTGATTTACTATAAAGTTTACTAGAAAGGTCAAAAGCCTGAAGTTTGAAAGCCTTACAATCTACAGCAAGGACAGTCTGAAAGTTCACATGCACCTTTTGCATTTATTTTAAGATCATCCAAGCTTGAGATCAGCAATCTGCAAGTTGCTGCAACTCCTGCTCTGTCTGTAGGCTCGTGAACCTCCAAGCAGCAAACTTCCAATGCTCGCATCCCCTGCCCTCCAAAAGCAGAGTGCTGACATGACTCCCATGATCAGTTCTATGCAAAAGGTATTTGCAAGTACTTGGACCAAATGTAGTATTTAATTCAGAAAAAAAATACATTCCTTTCATCAGCAATTGCAAGAGGAAAAGTAATTTTTTAAGCTCAAGATACATCTATAGAATTCTATGTGCCTTTACTGTAAGCTTGGGCTGCTCCTTCTCCAAGGACACAACAAGCGTGCTAACGAAGGAGGCAGAAGGCTGCCTTACAGCAGTCCCACAGCAGGGCTCAGATGCATATTTATCCAAAGTCAGCGCTGAAGAGCAAAGCAACCAATCATGCATTTTAAACCCAATAACCCACCATTAAAACTATCGTATTCCCATACCTTGCTCAAAGGCAGAGACAGACATCAAGGCACTGGTGTTGAATTGGGTGGATTTAACAGTGTTTGAGAACTGACAGGGGAAGCATTTCATCTTCCGCAGCGCACCGATTCGCCTGTGTATTTTCATCTGTATTAACACCCTTGTTGCCAGATAAAATCGATGTTATCCTTTGCTTTTCAAACAGTAGCTATAATTCCCATGACAGTTACGTGTAGGGCTGGTTTTAGTCTTTCGATGCTGCAACGGGCAGAGCAGGAACAGATCATCGCACTGCCTGCTCCCTGCCTCCTCCCTGCTGCGATGCTGTTTTTGTTGCTGTCTCTAGGTGGGAGTCGTGCAAATGCTCTCACTGCCCAGGAGCCTTTATGTGATCCCTCACCAGCAGCTCTAGGGGGAAACACCCCAGGGAGCAGAGACAAGCGGTGCCCTGCACTGCTAACACCGATGGCTTTTGGAAACAGATGCGCTCCATGTTTACTGCTGATGTCACCTGAACGCCCTCCCCTTCAAACACCAGACTGTCAAAGAGAAAAAACCACAACCTTATCTGATAACCACACCCCCACACAGTACAGCTCCATCAGCACTCTGTGTTAAGAGACTCACATGAAGTTACGAGAACATAGGCAGTACCCAAACCCTGAGGGATGTTTCTCCTCCCCCCAGGCACCCTAAGACACCTCTGACACCGGGATGAAACATGACAATTTCAACTGCTGCAATTTCAGAATGCTACAGCACAGCACCAAGCACACAGGACGAAGACATCTCTCTAACAAACCAAAAAGCAGGACAGAAAAGTATATTCACTCTACGACGCTCCTCCAAACCTGTACGGAGTTTATTTGCTCGGGTAATGCAGGACAGACAGCTCAGGGCTTACCATAGTGCTCATAACTGCATCTTTGCATGGATGAACACAGCTGTCATCTAGTGCCACTTCACACTCCTGGTATCACTGTAGACCATTAAATACTTCGAAATAATGGCCTTCATTCATATGAAAGCAAAGTAAGAATATGCACAACCCAAAGTCCATTTACTACAGCCATGGCACATACACTGCCAATAGAAAATGCTGTGCAGCGTTGACTGAAATGCTACAAACCCCACACAGATCCACTGTGCCGGTCAATTCCTGCTTCCAAGAAGCAAACCACACTACTGCCAAACTCAGCCAGCAATCTTAAGCATGCTACAGAAGTGTAAGGCGGCTCCTGTCCTGGGCATCACACAGGGGCAGGACAGAGTCTGCTTTCTCAGGAGTTCTCAAAACCTGATGTATTTCCCTGATGCAGCACCTACAAGCTTATTTCTTGCAGCTGCTTCCAAAGTTACTTTTCTTCTGCACATCACCTTTATTTTTACAGCCAGCTCTAAGCTTTTTATGTATGGCATCAGTGATGCATCTTCACTTGAAGTGTTCCAATAAAACTGTAAGTAGCACAAGAGCACAAGGTGCAGACAACACTTGTCTCAGGAGAAGCAGCTTCACGTGCTTTCCTTCAGAAATGTGGAGACAAGAACCTGAAACTCTCCACCTGCCTGGAACCAAAAGAACCTGAGCAAGGTGTTTGAGGAGGAAGCAGAAGACATTCATCTCCAAGGTCTAGTAATGGTTAAACGAAGTGTTCACAACTCACTGTGCCAAAGGGAGCCAGGCCAGAAGCCCCCAAGCAGTTCTCACCAGCAGCAGACACCTCTTGCTATGTTATTCTTGAGAAGAAAACATCCACTCAATACAAGCCTGATTTGTTCCCTAGGGGATGACAGCAATTGTGAGTTCAGAATTTTTACTCAATATTCCTTACACCAACTTCTGCTATTTTGGGCAACTCACCTTACAAGAAAATGACAGGAATGAATGCCTCGTGCTGTAATACATGAATCCAGAGGCAGCTGCAGTACACCATGACTGGGTAAATACAAGCAGATAAAAAGGCCCCAAAACTGACTAAAATAAGGCCAACATGGGACAAGAACAGAACTAAAATCCTGCACAGTACCAAAAGCTGGGAGCCTTCATCTCAAGCCAGAAAGTCCTCTTGTTTTTAAAATGTTTTCAAGTGGGACCAACACCACAGTGATTACTAAGGCACAAAACCCTCAAATTCTCAAGAAATCTCCCTTTTATAATTGTTTTGTTACCATCTTTCATTCTGCTGGTAGATGCACATGCAGCTTGAAGCATGCAAGTTGCATTTGTGCCATAAACATCTCATGAATCTTGCTCTGCTTGCAGCCCTCTCATGTTCCAAAGCTGAACCACTTCTGAAGAGCCAAAAGAGAAACTGCTCAGTCTGGGTTTGAGAAGCAAAAGGTCCTTAAAGCTCCCAAATAACCCGACTTCAAGACCCAGCACAGGAAGGTAGCGCTGTCAGACACAATTCAGATGATTTGAAAAATGAAACTTATGAAAGACGACCAGTTTAAATGAAAATAGGCAGAACACGTTGTTCTAAAGTTGGTGAAGAAATGTATCTGACATCAGAAATGCTGCTTCTTCCCTCCGCTTTAAAGGAGAGCAATGCTTGAAATTGGCAGCTCAGTGACAGAGACCAAAAAATGCTCTCACACTTCAGGAGCCCTCCGTGCTTTTCAGGGAAGGGATCTGAATGCTGAATAAGAATCACAGATTCAAAACTATGAGCAAATTTTCTGAAACGCTTTTTCTTTGGCTGATATTTTTCCACTGTTGACAAGGCAATGAAATAGCTTCATCAATTCAAACAAGCAAAAGATACTTTAACCCAATGATTCAGGTTCCAGAAAGCCCACTGTGAGCCTGAAAAACAATTCTGTATAAGAATTTGTTTCCAGTAATAGAATAAAAGCTATTTTATTAGTACAGAAGAGGCTATCTATTTTAATGTACCATGAACTTTTTATAAACTCTGCTTATAAAACATGCTTGGTAGGCAAAACGTGTCACCTACTCTACAGCAGCAAGTCAATCACAGCAGCCAACAAAGAGCCTCTTTATTCCAGCAGACCTGAAAGGTTTCTGTGCAAGTTTTTGGAATCACGTTGATCTGCTGCCCCAGCAGCCAGCAGTAAATCGGGGTGTTTACACAAGTGGAGCGATCTCCTGATGTTTCCAAGTACTGAACAAAGAATTGTAGTATTGAAATGCATTTTGCTGCTCCCTCATTGTTTATACACCTTCCCAGTGGCTCCAAGCACTGCTCTGGGAATTTTCCACAGGAGCAACTGGAACACCTCGGCTGCAGCGCAGAGCAGACTGCTTACAGGTTGTAGCTGGGTCCTAAGGAGTAAAAAGACAACTTGCTGACCAGATGTGCAGGCTGTGACCTCAGTTTGCCAGCCTTATGAATTGCCAAATCTGTTTTTGATCCAACTAAATATCAACTGATCCCAAGGATGCTTCAGAAACCATCTGGAATGGAAACACTTCAAGAAAGCAATGTTTAGGATTACTACTAAAATCCAAGGGAGCTCAAGCAGTCTCCAACTGAGGAGGCAGAACAGGAGCGGAAAAACATAGTGAGGTACGAAGACATCATAATACACTGAGTTCAACAAACAATGTGCCTGTTCTTCCCTGGTTATCTCCAGAGATGAATTCAGCATGCCCAAAACTGAGCAGGAGCACCTGCACAGGACTTGCATGCCTTCGGGGTCTGGAAATAACTTGTGGATGGTGTGGCACTTCGTAACCAAGGGTTATTTATCATGCTTATCAAGAGTCCTAATTTATTGTCTGTTAGGTATCTGAAGCTAGATAGCAAAGTGTTAATCTCAAAGTGAATGGGAAAGCTGTATAACAAGATTAAAGAGAGTGACAATGCGTGTATTTGTGGAGAAGAGGGCTCCCAACACAACTGCACACACCAGGAAAAGCAGAGAGCCAAGTGATGAGCACTGCTGAGTACTGACAGTACGAAAGAAAACACCCTCTGCATTCCAGCCTCATCCCTAATTTATGTGTGCAGAGGGGGAAGGGAGCTCCAGGATTCCATAAAGTTACCATGGCCAGCTTTACTATTGACTCCATTTCCCTTTTCTTCATTCACTTTCAAGAACGATTCTCCACACTCATCCCATCTCTCAGAAGTGACCAGGCAACAAATCAAAGGCAGCCAGGGGAAGGCATTCCGACTGCCCAAAGTCCTTCTCAGGAGTCACTCCACACTGCTTTTTAAAAGATCTTCTCTTTGCTAGGAGAGGGCATTAAAAATATATTATTTCTTGAGAAACACAGGGATGGGATGGAAATATACGCAAGACAGAAGGAAAGAAAGGGGTTGTCTTTTGTGGCAAAGCTTTTCATTCCAGTGCCATGAAGCAGTGCAAGGGGCAGCTGGTTACTTGGTCCCTCCTAAGTACCAGCCTGCAATACTGCTGCTCACAAAGAACACACAGAGCACTCAAGCAGAGGGGAGGGGAGCTGCTATGATCCCCAGCTAGCTTTGTGCAGGAGCTGGCCCTACCAGAGCCAGAACACAAACACGCAGAAGCCAGAGATGCAGTTCAAGCAACCAAGTTGGTTTTGTTGGCCTCTGAAAGTCTGGGAGATCTACACACAGGCAAAACATTCAGAGTATTTTCCATCTCCCACAGAGAACTGCTGGCCCTGCAGGTCACTGTGCTACCAATAATAAGCACATCATCACTAAAAAGCTTCTTTCCCAGTTTCTCCATTTCTTCTCCTCTTCCCAACCATGCCAAACTCTGAAGGAAAAAAAAAAAAATAAAGCACGCCACGGACAAGTCCCAGTTTAATTCCATGTTCAACTTCGGATTTGAAAGCCTGACTGACTTACTGGCTGTTATCACATAGCTTACCTTTAACTTTCTACCCAGTTCCCTAATGCAAAGGCTGGACCCCTCCTCATTAAGCAGATCCCCTTGCACTGCAATGACAGCAATAGGAACTTGAACCTCGTTGGCACTGGTTTGATGTATGGCTAATAATTCTCTGATAGTTTTACTAAGCTCAACACCCAGAGAGAAAAACAACCCTGAGTCCATCTGCTCTGCACGAAAGCAGCTGCTCCTGCCTGCAAAGCAATTGCAATGACATTAAAAATTGCAGAAAACAGAACTGAAATAGAATTAAGTCTTAAGTTCTTTTACAAAAGTACTAGTTGTGAAATGGAACGATAGCTGAATATCCAGGTGAGATGTTGTAGCAAGGTAACAGCACAAACACAACAATACTTTCTACCAACACACAGCGCCTTCCATCTGGGAACCCATCTCCTCAAGCTCCCTCATACCGCTGTTTTCAAACTAACCCTGTCTAAAGGCACTTCACAGAAAGCCCAGCCAGCGTTCCATACAACAACTGAAGCTGAACAGGGAGCAGCACTCTGACTGCTCTCTCGCTTCTGTATCATCAACAATCGCTGTGCCTCACTGGGCTGCTGCTGGTTGTGGGTCAGCACCACCAAGCTCTCACAACCCCACTCACTCAGTGCAAGTTTCCCCAGCAGTTATCACCCATTTCCTTTACGTCCCACCTCCAGATGAGGCAAGAGCCCAACCACCAGGCCTGCAGCAGCAGCGACTTCTACAGACCACAACAAACACCACAGAAAGGCACTACCATCACCTCACACTTCTATGAATGACCTGCCACGCATCTCAGTTACACGGAGCAGCTTTTTGCTCAACCACCTGGACTTCGTTTGCTGGGGGCAAGAGAGAAAAGAGGAACAAGCCCATCTCCAGAGGCCCCAGCTGGATCTGCAGAACACCACTGAGTTCACAAGCATCAGACAAATGCATTTCTGTCCAACAACTCCCTAGAAGTAACAATTTGGTAATGCTGAGACAGAAAGGAAGTGTATTTAAACCTCAGCCCACCAGCTTCCTCCCTGACTATAGAAGGAAATTCAACCTCTCCAGCACACACAGCTCCAGGGCCCCTGTGGTGGCACGGGGAAAACAGGACAAAGTCAGAGCAGTCCTGAAAACAGGTGGGATGGATGTGCAACAGCTCAGTGCTTATCACTGAAAGTGATGAAGTTAAATGTTTCATCTCTGTGAAATGAGTTAAAGCATTCACATTCAAATCAGCACAAGTTTTGGGAAGGAACTTTTAAGCCTTACATTGATTTAAAAGTTGCAATTACTGCAACCACTGGACTACATCTGACCACAGAGGTTTTATTCCTGCTCACCACGTCTGCAACTGTGCTCTGTAATCCCCTTCATGCATACAGCAACCACTGTAAATACACAGAGGAGAACAGCTAGAGGTGAGCAGCTGAAAAGAATCTGAACAGCTGTTCTGAATCCATTCCATCTGATGAAAGCACTACACAGAGTTTGGGGGGCTGCTTTTTTTTTAAACCCCAGATGAGTTATTAATAAGAACTTCAGAAACTACTGTGAAAATCTTCTGTTGGTAAACTCATAACAACAGCAGACAGAAGGATGTTCTCTCAACAGAAACAAATGCAAAGCTGTTTGGTTTCCAGGTAGAAACCATTAACCCTCATCACCCTGATTAATTACTTTCTATTTTTAAACCTTGAGAAAGGACATTACTGCAGCTCCTTTCAGATCACAGGCATGGACAAATCCCCACCTTCCCGGAGGTGAAGCAGCACAACGACCACAGCAGCATCTTCAGCTCACGAGGTGCTGCACACCGACACAGCTTCCAGGAGCCGTGCCTTCCTGCAGCAGCCAAACATCACCGCGCTGGGAGAGTGCAAAGGATCCATCGAGCTGCCGGAGCACACAGCCACACATTCACAACACATCAGCCCAGCTGCAAACAACAAAAATACCTGCTGTCATTGCTGCACAGGCTTCAGCACCGCATATTTAACAAGTAGGGTCAGACTGGCTCCAGCATCAGCAACGTGAAAAACACAAACTGTGGAACTACAGGAGTGCTGGGGGCAGCACAGCTACTGCCATCTCCAAGTCCTCTGGTGGCTGCCTCACCTACGTGCTGCTCAGACCTCAGAGGGAGCATTTTCTGCACACACCTGAGCTGATCTACCTCGTGATCCTCTCCCCACCCTGAAACTGTGGGGAAAGAAAACCTTCCCAGAGCCCCGCACGCAGAGAGGAAAGAGGCTCTGAACAACATTACCCAAAGTTGTTGCAAAATGGAGAAGTTACCAGGTCAAAACAGAGCTGTTCTTCAACTCAACCAGCTAGACCACAAACTCAGTAAAAACGGACTGCTTAATGCCTAACAGGAATTCCCTTCAGTATCCAAGGGCATCTTCCATCTTGCAGCTTCAAATACTGCTGTTGGGGACCTTCACAACTCTTGTGGAAAGCCTCGTGAGCCTCAAGGCAGTCCAAGAGCTTTGCAAAAGGCCACAAAGTCCAAAACTGAAGAAGGAGCCTGCTTAGGAAGACAGCTGAGACACGTCTCCTCTTCACGCTGTTTGGTTTTTCCCTTGAACAACATCCTAAAGAATCTACTCAAGCAAGTGAGACTCTAAGTTAATTTATGAGCTCAGCAAACGTATTTAGAAAGACTACCATACACACACGGGAAATTTTGCTTGGAAAAAAGCTTGAGCACTCGCTCCTCATCCACATGTTTCCCCAAACTCCAGAATTCCTTAAAATATGCCAGGAAGTGCCTATTTGCTTTTCCTATTCACACTAATTCAAGTCTATTGTTGGCTGAAACAAAGGTCTTTCAACCCGCATCACCCGTTCCCAGGACATTTGACACCGGTTTATTAATATCATAAACAGAAGAGGCACAAGTGGCAGAAATCCAGACCCACTCCTGGTACCCGTCTTAAATAACCTCAGCAAGGCGGGTGAATAAATCCCATCGCTTGTGGAACTGCAATATTTATTCACAACTAGGAACAAGCAGTTAAAGGTCACGGTTTCTCCTCAGGCCTGGTCTGTACAGCCACTGCAAAAGCACATCCCTGAGAAACAGCTCAGGTCTGCCCACAAGCTTTCCTCTCCCCAACCAGCAGCACTGCCCTGCCTTCCAACAGAAGAGCAACCAATGGCAAAAATCAACATTCCAGCATTTTTAAGTACCAGCCAGATGCTCGACATGAGTGACTCTGTCACAAAATCCAGTTGCTGAGAGCTTCCAGCCTGGGAAGTTTGCATCTGCTTGGAAGTAGAAAAAGGGGAAGAGCCAACCAGGCCTCCTACAGGGATGTGCACAACCCCCTCCCACTGAAGGGAAGCTCCTGTCCTGGCAGGGCTGGGATGACCAGGATGATCCCAAACAACAGTTGCTAATCTGAGTAACATCACTTCTAGAGGCTGTGCACCCCTACATTGAGTTACTTTCTAATGCTCCGTCAGAAGGAATGCTTTGTTTGGATGTGAAAAAAAAAAATGAACAGAGCAGTGCATCATCTCTGCTTCATAAGTAACACCTGTATTTCAAGAAAATCTGAGCACACTGCAACTGGAAAATTTCTTCCTTCTGAAAGCACCTACTGAACAAGATGCCACCTAACACTCTGGATTTGTGGCTTTGGTACGTAGCTTCTCCCAGCATACAACTCACACCACATCTGGACAAATTAACTGCCCCTGTTAAATGCAGATAAAGCAATCCCAAACACCACAGAATCCTGACACCATCACAGATACCATAAGTGATAGTGGCTGCCATTACGGCAATCCCACAACAAAACGGTTTGCAACAGCCCAGAACACTCACATAACCAAGCCTTGACTGGTTCACACTCACCAAAAATAAGTGGAACAAACACATGCTCCTTGGTGCTGCAGCACAGCGCTTCAAAAAAGTCTTTTTTAACCCTAAGCGAAACCTGAGCTAGAATGCAAGCCCAGGAGAACATGAAGCTCGTGGTTTGCTGGAAGGGAGGAGCTGGCAGTGCTGCTGTTCTCTGCGCCTACAGTGCATCCCTACTACTGAGGAAGCATCTAAAACACTCCTGAAAATGGAGCAATGACTAAGTGGCACAAGGAAGTACAGGGCCTCCTCCATCCTGAACCTTCTTGCTCCACGAAGTCAGTATCAGAGGCACTGCACCTACCCAGCACACACCAGTCCTTTAAAGAAGGTAACTGGACCAAGCAATAACAAACACAGCCCACGCTGGTTACATTTCCAGTACTGAAACCCTATTTAGCTAACAAAATCTACACAGATTTATGAGATGCTTTCCTGGAAGACGATGACAGAAGGGTTAAGCTATATTTGTATCATGCAGAATTTACAGTTCCTTGTCCCTTATACAATTACAGGCAGATCAGGCATTAGTTAATTATAAAGGAATGAAATTAACCCAAGCAGCACCGATCCTTGTGCAACTCTGCTGGAAAACCTGCAGCCCTGGAGCTCAGCTGCACTACTATGCATGCAGCTCCTCCAGGATGGGTCCTGCTTCAACCAGCACCCCATGTTCCTCATGCAAAACAACACTGACATTCGTGTTGTACCTAATATCAGGATTCCCCAAAATCTTTTAAAAGAATCAGCATTACTGAAGCTTTATTTTTACTGAGATAAAGATATCATGCTGGCACTGTCGTCCTTTCCAAGAACGGGCTAATTACTCCTTGTGGCAGAAGTGTTTTACTGTATTGCCAAGCTGTTTTATTTATACTTTCTCCTTCTTTGGGAACTGTTCTCAACATGCCTGGGAGGAACAAAGAATGTTCTTGAAACATCTTACACTCAGAAATACCATCTAGGCCCTAAAAAAGACAGACGTGTCAGCAGCTAAGCTGTTCTTCTCATTAAGTCATACCCAGCCAAGAGCACCCAGTCCCCACTCCTATGAGCACCCTATGGGTACCCAGGCTACCTTCCTATTCAAGGCCAGTGTGCAACCCCCCGTGTAAGTTTTACACACACCTTCACCAAGCATGATTTTAAATATTATGAAAAAACATCATTCAAGAATATGGGAGACTGTGCTTTAAGCACATTTCCCAGGCTGCACACCATCCCTAGATGAAGCCATTTTACTAAACATCCATCAGCAGTAACATGGGAAGCTGGAAGCTTTGCATTAAAGGTGGCACTAACGAGCTCCTAAGGCCTTCCCAGCCCTCTTCTGTGGTTCCACCCTCATTCTGTGGTGACAGCTGATAAACAGGTTTGATAAGCAGGGACTGAGCGTAACACAGCAGAGCACACTGCTCAGAGCACGGATTTCACAAGGGCTGAACTCACATTCAAGCTCTTTGACTCCTTTTAAATGAGGTTCTCTGCTTGTTAAAATATTCAGCAGCAAGAGGCTCAGAGGGACAGCAGCCCTGGGAACCAGGTGAATCACTGAAGTGTTTACTCATCTCTCCAAGCTCAGATGGTTTAGAAGCCTCTCCTCAACACAATAAGGTATCTTACTCAAGACAGCTTGCACCAATTAGAACAGAACACGCCCGCACCAAAACTACATTACTTATCCAAGGGTACATTCACTGAGATGGCACTGAAAAAATCGGCACTACGAAGTGAGCTCCGTATTAATTCACATCACCAAATACCCGTTCAGTACAAAACAGTAAATGGATGTTTTTATTTGGATGGCTGCTCTTTAAAAGAATCAATTGTTTCTACTTCATGCTATGTTTACTTACTACATGGCATTTGCTTGTATATTTGGTTTTTTTTTGATTAAAATACTAATATAGCTTCCACGCTGATGAGGAAAACACACAGCTTCTGCCTACATTTGTGCATTTTATCACCTTTTTCTTCCTTCACTTGAATCAGGTGATGGAGGAGCCCTTGAATTCACAGAACTGTAGAATGCCATGGGTTGCAAAGGCCCACAGTGCTCACCCAGTCCCAACCCCCTGCTGTGTGCAGGTCACCAACCAGCAGCCCAGGCTGCCCAGAGCCACATCCAGCCTGGCCTTGGATGCCTGCAGGGATGGGGCACCCACAGCCTCCTTGGGCAACCTGTGAACAGTGCCTCACCACCTCCTAATAACCAACCTAAACCTCCCCGTCTCACTTTAAAACCATTCCCCTTTGTCTCACCATTATCCACCTGTTCCCCCTCCCATTTATATGCTCCCTTCAAGTACTAACAGGCCACAATCAGGTCTCCCTGGAGCCTTCTCTTCTCTGAGCCAAACAACCCCAGTTCCCTCAACCTTTCCTCATAGAAGAGGTGCTTCCAACCCTCTGAGCATCTTAGTGGTCCTCCTCTGGACCCATTCCAAGAGCTCCACGTCCCTCCTGGACTGTTCTGAGCTCCTGCTCACAGTCCCACACCTCAGCCCTTGGAAGCGTTCATTCCTCACCTCCATCACGGCACCCAGACCGCAGCACCAGCCACTAACACAGGCCAAGCAGCCCCCGTGGAAGACTTACTTCAGGTATTTTCAGGAGCTTGTTTGTGTTCTGAAGTATTGCAGAGCTATTTATGGAAAAAGTCTGCTGGAATCGCAGCCAGAATTTCAATAGGCTGCACAGCACAGAAAAGCCCGTGGCTTGTTCTGTTTGCAAATAACAATATCTTTGGAAATAACACACCGCGCTATTGTTCTGCTTGGATGTAACAGAAGCCTCTGGGCAATGCCCTTCTTGATTTGTCACTGAGAATGCCAGTTAAGAGCATGGGAGTATCCTGATTTTCTTTTTGCTGAAGCCATTACAAAACACACATGACCGGTTAGCAGGACGGTAGGAAAATATCAGGATTTGACTGCCTTTGAGAATGAGCAAATGGAGCTCTGCAGTCTGGTTGGCATTTCTGTTTAGCAGAAAGCAATTCCTGGAAACTATCCTGCTGTTTCGGACTCTTCCCATACATTCTTTGACTAGAGCTTTTATTTCAGGGAAAAAAGCCAAGGCCAAGAATTCCTATGGCTCTTCCTCTTCAAGTATCGCACTGTAGAATGTGAGAAACCCTCTGCCTGTCAGACACGTCCACTGCCTCCTGCTAAGGAAGGAAAATAAAAGTAAGAAAATAGGGAAACCATTCTCCCTCCTCTGCGTTACGGTAGGTAAGAGGCTCACCATGCAGGTGAACGCCAGGCAGCGTGCCCGAGGAGATCAAGAGCTGCTGATGTTTCCAGCAGAGATGAATGCAGAACTCTGACCATTAAGAGGCTGGCGAATAGAAACTTCCGATTGCTTCACTCACTATGGACAACTTCTCCAGGTGATACAGAATGGAATGGATGCACCTTAACACCTCTGTAAGGCAGGTCTTTATGGCATAGAAAAAAGGACCCTACAAATCTGAACAAGACACTGACCCAAATTCTTAAGGGAGTTAATTTACATCTCATCTCCTCTATCCATAGATTAGGATCCTTCCTCTGATCTCAGAGAAGTTTTACAACAGCTATAAAACCAAGGTTTGGAACAATTAGTTACATGACTACCCTGCACAGATCTCCAAGTTTCAGAAGCCCATTTAGGCAACATACAAACCAGTCCTACAGATAAAGAGGGTTGAAATGATTTACTGCCCTTCACAGATGAATCCTGACTCATATGATTGCTTTTCGTTACCTTACTTTTCACTCCTCCTTATCCCCTCAGGATAATTAAACATAAAATTTAAACTTGGTTTAAGAAAAACACAACAAAAACAACACAACCATGCAGTTACTCAAGAAATTTAAGTCCCATTCGAGAGACACCAGTTCAGAAGAACAGGAATTGCACAGCACCAAACGACTTCCACTTCAGTAAGGCTTCTCAAAAAAGAATCTCAGCACAAAGGTTACAGGACAGAGGAGGGCTGTGCACACGATCATCCCTTGCTGACTTCCTCATAGTGACAGCAGCCAGCAAGGAGGGCAGGTGAAGCCAGAAGTGCTCCTACACGTGGTGTACTCATCTGTTGCCATGTTTGTTCCCCCATCACCATCACCACGCTTAATCCTCGCCCAGGAACACTGAGTAACAGCACAGAGGTGACCTCAGAGCACAGTCATAGATGACAATTTAGATCAGAGATTTTCAGGAACAGCAGAGGGATGAGGACGTTATACGAGCAAGCAGGTGAAGGACTCCCAGGTTTGGGATGAGCTTCCTCATGTCAGGCTCCAGGAAGCCAGCAATGACATGAGCACCGTGCAACGTTCTGGGACTGAAATGCTGCCTGCCTGCTCTTTGCCAGTGAAAAAACTGCTGGGCTAAGGGCAGCACACATCCTGCTCCAGTAACAGCACCAAGTTAACCCTTCCAGGAGGCAGTGCTGTAGAATGAAGATGTTACCATGAGAAATGCCTCGGCCAGTGCCTCCAGAAGCAGCTGCCACCTCTACCACAGCAAGTCTGGAAGGGAGGATTCAGGCTGCCTAACTTCTCATCCCATTCCCAGGCCACATTTCAGCACAAATGAGCTTAACAGTAATTATTAAAAGATTTTTTTCAGTTCTTGCAGTGTTTCTAAGCGACCCCATACTTGACACACTAAGAACACTATCTGATAATTTCAGTTTCAAAAGGAGAAGGTTGAGCAACCCTCAGAAAGGTCTCTCAGAAGACATTTAGAGTTCAAGATTAAAAAAAGTATTTTAATAGACTGATTCTGTCTGAACACACACAGTTCTATTTCCTGAATTTTTCAAAGCCATGCAGCATTAACTGTGTGCCTGGACAGCACGCAATTCTCAGAGCTCCAACAAGGCACTACAGCCAAAAACACAAGGAGAAACACATCCAAACAAAATGCATTCTGCATACCTGGGAAACCAATCTTTCTTACAGCACAACTCTTAAACCCTCTCTTCCTGACCCTGATTTTTTTCCTCCACAATTAGATGCAAGCCTGTCTGCCAGAGGGTTAACACATGACCCCAATAGGCTGGGTTCCTTAATGGTGCTATCACTTGTGGATTGCTGGGAGGAAAACACATCTTCCCAAAGGATGTCTGACCACATTAATAATTTCTCCTCCAGTGCTTACCAAAAGCACAAGTTGGAAGAGAAAAGCTCACAGCTACTTTTATTTCTGTAACCAAATCACAGCCACGCACAGAAACCTCCAGTAATTATCTTCAGTAATGTTATCAACCTATAACACCTCCCTGATGTCTTGGTTGCTCTCTGTACTACAAATATTGTAAGTATTTATGGCGCTATGTATTATAAAACAAAGAAGGGTCTGGAAAATACCCTTGTCCAGAAAATACCCTTAAAGCTGTAGAAAATTAAGTACATATATGGATGTTACAGCAATGAAACAGCTTCAAGAGCAGCATTTCCTAAGGAACACATGGAATGAGTTCAGTGCCATCACTAATTGATGGTTTTTGTTCTGAGGGTGAAACAGGACATCACAGGTTTAATTGTGTGCACAGCAGCCTCGTTCTACAGCATCTAAATATAAGACAATACATTAATTTAGATGAAGGAAAAACCCCAAACAAGAGATCAGTTTTTCAAATCATATTAAGAGTGATAAGACACAGCAAGAGAAGATTATCATTCGTTAGATTATCTAAAGGGCTTTACTGTAAAGCAATCAGTAAGTAATCCAGCTCCCAATTAACTGCTATTCTTTTCTACAATAAACTAAACCGTACTGATAACAAGACAGCTTGGGAAAACAACCAAACAAAGCTAATGACAATGCTAAACAAGCCAAGCATGGCTTCTCTTTTCACACACTGCTCGTGTGGATGCTGGGGGAAAAATGTCTGTCCTGTGCACACTAGTTCTGCTGTAGATCAGCACTGCTGAGATCCCAGTGACAGATGGCACTGTGCACAGCATTGCTGGGTGTGCACTCACATCTGTGTGACTGGAAAAATCAAGAGCTGTCACAGTGCAAAGCAGTTTGACCACTGGTGTCCCCCTCCGGCCACACCAGGCAGTTCTGCCCTCCCAGCCCCCAGGCACATCTTCATCTCCCTCTCCTTGCACTGTCAGTGCCTGCACACCCACACATCCGCAGAACTTTTAGCCTTCCTATGAGACTGAACTAAAACCCAGCCTGGGATCATCACCACAGCAGCGGTAGTTGACATATTTATTGCTGGCCTTCAAACAGTACAAAGCGCATCTCAAACAGCACAGTTCCAAGTCCCTTTTGCTCATTAGTTTACCATTTGTAGTAGCACAGCACTTGGAGATCAGCGTCTTGTATTGACTGTACTTAAAATCCTATAGGGAGACTGACTCTCCTCCAGAGTTCCTCCTCTTCCTTGAGCCGCTTGATATCTTCACTCCATGCTGTCACAAGCACACAGCATTGAGAACCAGATCAGGGTTCAGTTCAGCTGAGAAAGAATCCAGTCAAAAGCACAATTTTAAGCATTTTTCGGCTGGATCAGCTTCCCAGGCGAGTTCATTGTGCAGTTACATGAATGCTGGTGCCAGCAAAGTGGGAAGGAGTGCCTCTTCAAGCAGAAATGCTGCCAAACATGTAGCCATGGCCTAAATAGGCAAGTCAGAAGACAGCAGGAGAAAAAGAAAGGCAAACAGCGCAGCTAGGAACACCCAGCTCTTAACTCTTACATCAGCGCTGCATCTGCCAGGAGCTCTCCTGATTTTAGCTCTCCCCTGCACACATCTTGTGAAGCTACAGCTACCATAGCAGCCCACTGTGAGGATAGAGGTAACCAAAACAGAACCTTGAGGAAGCACCTTTAAAATTCAAAGCCACAGAGCTGTAATCCAGCAGGGCTTCTCCAGACAGCAGAGCTGTGTTCCTTCATATGGCTGCTGTCTGATGGCCTGATCATTAACTGCTACATTAACAATACAGAAATAAACTAGAAATCAGATGGGAAAGGCAGTGTCAAGTGCAAAAGATCCCAAGAACAGCAGAATGCCACAGAAAGAAACAGCTCAACACTGGTCAGCATGACTGTCTAGACATTTCAAGCTGCCATTTAAGACCTGTTCATAGTCCCTGCTCTTCTGAACTAATGCTACTTTATGGGCACAGACAACTTAACCCCAGCCCTCAGAAACAGAAGTTAAGCTCCTCACTACAACTGCACCCCAATCTTTTGGGAGGGAAGGAACTCTTCCTCCCCTCCTATGGCATCAGCACCTATTACAGAAAAGCCTAACCACTGCTTCTATAACGGTGCCATTGTGTTTCTTCTGTGACTGCTGCCCAGGAGCCCAGCTGGGTAGGAGCCCTCCTTCCCAAGTGATCCCAGCAGCATCCCTCTATCCAGAAGAGAGTTAGCAGCTAAGCCAACAGAACAGGATGTGCTGCAGCCACACAGGGCACAGAGGAGGTTCTGCAGCTCCAACCCCCCATACGAACAGATGTGACTCACAAAGAGAAAGTTCTCTGATAAGCCAGGGGAAGATAGCAAGCTTCACAAGGTGGTAAACTGCTCTTTCCAGCAGTTCCCATTCCTGACTTCAGTCTTCCTCACTGTTGATGGCAGCTATTTTGGTGTACTGAAGGCAAAGCACCAGCACTGCTGAAGCAGTGAGTGCCCACAGCTGCTCTGCAACTTTGAAGTCAGCCAAAAATAAACACAAAACTACATTTGAAAGTTATAACATACCTAGAATCAAACAGAGAAAACATTCCCGAACAAGAGAAATGTCAAGCCTTGTTCTTATCTCTGACCACATGCAATTTGTCCAGGAACAGAAATGTCAGGGACTTCATCTGTTCATCATGTCACCAACTGCAACAGACTACAGCACCGCTGTGGCTATAAAGAAACATGAATAAGCAACAGATTAACAAAGAAGCACAGAATGGCACCAGAGCCAGCAGCACCCACACCTCCTGCAGAGGCACCCAGGCACCAAGGAGTTAAACAACTTGTCAAAGACGATGGGTAATCACTCAGGGCCAAAGCTTAGGACTTAAGTTCCTGGCTTCCAGCCTTGGATGGAGACTATCAGACTCTTACATATCACTGGATTACACTTGAAAGAACATTTAGACAGAGCAGCTTGACTCTTTTCCCTCTGCCAAGTAATTAAACAAATTTGACTTAATTTGTTCTGAAGTATGAACTCATCCCATTAAGCCAGCATCCAGCTTTCAGGCAGTCTAAACTTACAGTCCCTAAGTTGTTCCCAAGCAGAGCTGTCACCACGCTGTATCTTGGGGAACTTAACAACAGAAGAACAAAAACAAACCACGCAACAATGGAAGAGAAGAAAATCTCCCGTCCTTTTCTGCAGCCATCCCACAAAGGAAACATCTAAGAAAATATGGTAATGTCTCCTTTCCAGCACTTCCGGGCAGTTAAGCCTTACCTGCAGTGAAACAGCGATGGCACCAAGGGGACAACACTATGCATTACAGATGTTTTGAACACCCTGACCACTGAACTGACTGGGAACAGACTCTGCTTTCACCACCAAAGAGCTCTGCCTGATCTCATGGTCCGGCCCTGGATCCTCCAGAGCTGACAGAACAAGATGAGCACATCCGCAGTAGGACGGAGCTCCAGCAGGACAAACGTAAAGTAGAGAAGTGAGGAAGACTTCTATGGAGCAAAGAATTTGCTGTTTGAGAAGCAGAGACAGTAGAAGCAGGGATCCCCCTGCCCTGACAGCGGACAGCCATATGAGGAAAAAAGGCAGCCTTATGCCATCAGCTAAAACTGAAGATCCAAAGCTTGACGAAGCCGACACTCAGATTTCAAATTCAGAACCCAATTGCTGTATCCAACCTCGATGTGACAGAGCCAGGCCAAAGCTTACAACCAAAGAGAAACTCCAGAATCACAGAATCATCAAGGTTGGAAAAGACCTAAAAGATCATCCAGTCCAACCATCACCAATACTCCCCAGCTAAATCCTATCCCTCAACACAACATCCAAACGTCTCTTGAACACATCCATGTTCGGTGACTCCACCACCTCCTTGGGCAGTGCATTCCAATGCCTGACCACCCTTTCCGCTTATTCATGTTTCTCTCAACACTGAGAGGCTCTTCTCCACTGCTCCTCATGGAGCCAAACCCCTTCCAGTTGTAAAGTCCTTGCCAAAGCAGAGTGGCACAGGAAGGCCCTTAACAATCACTGCCATCTTCACTCCTCAGGCTTTAGTAACAGCTTCCCCCTCCTTTTCCTTCCATCCCTCAAAGAAATACTGTCACATCCACCTACCACACTGCACTTACAAAGCCAAAAAATTAAGAACTGTCTCATATGACAGTTTGTGCTTCAGCCATCAAACCCACCAACACCAACTGAGAAGGAGCCACTCTGGCCAGAGCACCTGAGGAGCTGTAGGTGCTCCTGCAGGTGAGGAGCTCACCCCGACCCAGGTGTGCTGGAAGCTGCACACCAGCGTTCTCCACAAACTCTACTGATCTGCTATTATTGTCGTATTATCACTGCTCTCCCTTGGCTTATTTATAGGCAACATTTCAGGGAGGCTATTGGGTTAAACTCTACTGCTTGCTGCAACTAAGCAGTGCAGTTTTCTTGATTGACACTCCCTGGTTACATTAACTTTTCTATTTAAATACCTTAACATTTTATTAAGAACAGGAAGAAAACAGACAGTGAAACTCCTTCCATTCCAGCTTTGTTTTTCCCCCTTCACTTTCTGTGAGCCAAGTTTCAGTATTCCACAAAAGTCAGCTTTCTAAATTTGAGTTCCAGTGCCATTTCATAAACCAGAAACCCACACCCTGGTACAACCCTCAGCAAACCGGCACTGCCCTCACTCCCAGGGGCAAGCAGAGCCCACACTCATTAGCTTGCAGACCACAGCGGTTAAAGGACCATTGAAGTTTCAGACAGCACCGTTTTCTTAAGGTTTGGCTGTGGAGCCTGCCACAAGAAAGCAGACAGGGGAGGGAAAAAGGTCACAGCAGGCTCAGAGCCACTGACAACCCGTCTGCTGGCATTCTGAAGGAGGACCAGAAGCAAAACTGCTGTTCTAATTCTACAGGAGCTACACAAGGCTTCATCTTGTTCAAGGGAGTCTAACCTAAAGCCAGAAATGCAGCTTTGAAAAAGAAAAGGTTTAAGTTTTAGCTTGATACATTATTAACCTTTTCAACAGTATTATGGAGAAACGTTGCAAAGCTTAGTAGGAACTCTGAGGATTGCATGGAAGGGAAAACTGCGTTACAGTAAGGCAGCCAGCTTCCAAACAATTCCAGCAAGCGTCCCGAGACCCAAACACCCAGAAGAGCTCAGAACTTCAGCTCCACAGATTGATTACAACCAACCATAACCCCAACTCTGAGAGCCCTCCCAGGATGCAGACACACACATCAGGTGTCCAGCAGTACAGTGAAGCTTCAAGGTCTGCACTGTAAGCTGGCAATGACACCAAACTCTTCTCCGGATCACAAAATCACAAGCCTATATATTCCATACTCCTAAAAACTTTCTGGAAAGCATCAGGACTGGTTTGCCAGCACTGAGGGCAGCTAAGCTAGTTCCCCTGCAGCAGAGGCTCCCCGACCTCCACCAGGGCTCACAGCACAGCTCACCTGCCAGGAAGCAGAAAGCTTTGGAGTCACCTCTCATGGAGCAAAGTACGAGGCCCTGCAGCAGCCAAGGGAGCCAAGGACAAGCCGCTTCCTGACTCCTGCCTTCCCGCATCCCTGTAGCCACTCCCGTAGCTCATTACTATTACATGCAGTCAACGTGTCTACTTTAATGAAGAATTATTTGCAAGCATCTGCCACACAACCATAATTCTTTCAGTATTTGCACCTTGAGGATTTAACTTGATACGCAATTAAAATAAAGGTTAAGAGAATTTAAACTTGATCAGAGGAAAAAATTACTACTTTTAACAGTAGTTCACAGCTCGTGCCTCTAAAGATACTTTCTCAAAAACTCTTAAATTAAGCTTTAAAATAAGCTTGCCGTTTTCTCACTTCCAAAGGCCATCCTTCAGCCCACAAAACAACTGCAGCCTTTTAAAGCACCTTGTCTGCCACATGCTGTAGCTAATAAATAAAATCAGACTCTTATTTTCTGCCTTTTAAAATTCATCAGCATCACACATCGAATGGGGAAATGAGGGGAACTGCAGCTACTGCCCTTCTAAACCAAACATTCATCTCACTTGTCAGCAAGTCAGAGCATTTGGGATGCATTAAAGAAAAGTTACAAACTGCATAATTGACAAGGCCAACTGCCTGCAAAAGAAAAACTCACTCCTGATCTTACAGGCTGTATCATGCAGACTTGTGGCCAAACGCACTGAGAAGTCCGAAACTTTCTCAAAGCAGAGAGGAAAGCAGAAGCACTGCCCAGCAGCACAGCTATCTGAGCAGCACGCAGCAAGTGGGACTCCTCCAAGGATGCCCAACCAGATAACAGCAGGCACATTTCTTGTAGTCACAAGCAGAAGCAGCCATCTTAGTAAGAGGTGACATCTGTCACTGCCAGCCCTGTTGTGGTGTATTTACGCAATTTCCGTATTGTTTCTAACACCCCCCCCCCCCCCCCCCCCCATCAGCTTTGAGGTAAGCAAGCACACACAGATATTCTGATTTCATCCTCCTCTGGTTAACAGAAGCTGGGAAGACTGGGAAAAGTCACTCCATCTTTATCAAATACTTGGATCTTCAAAGAATACCAACATTAATTAATTGCTACACCACCTCCCTGTGGAACGCAAGTATCACGTGCCCCATTCTGCAGATTAGGAACAGCAGAAAGCAAAAGCTGAACGATGGGGAATCGAACAGTTTGGGAGAACAGCTACAGGTGAATGCTTCAGAAGGCTGAATGGAGTCCTTCAAAGCACAAGGAGAACCCTGCTGGTGTAGTCTGATCCTGACCAGAGGGCTCTGAATGCTCATAAACGTCCACCTGCTGTACCCAAGTTGTGTATGATTGAGATTGGAAAGACGAAGAGCTCCTAAAGAGCAGCTATAGGAAGTCAGGGGGAAAATAAAAAAGATACTCTGAAAGATTGCTCTTACCTTCTGCTACATCATCATCCACAGCGCCTTTCACCTGAGAAAAACACCACTGAATGTCATTTCCTCCTCCAGCTCCTGAAAAACACAATACAAGAATGAGACCCCCCACCGCAGCAGGAGCCGCCAATTGAAGCTTTCAGGCAACACAGCTCACACCCACTTCCTCAGCAGCGAGGCTGGCACGGCCACCCCTCCCCACCTTTTCCCTTTACAGATATTGTTTTCATCCTCAGCAGTTTGCTGGCATCCAAGGCAGCGTTGGAGGGAAAGAGCAGAGGCAGAAGTGGACAGAGCAGCTCGCAGGGCTCACACAGCTGGCACCAAACCCACAGCAGGCGCTCAGCACCAGCATCCTATTTCACACAGCACTGCTTCCTACTTTAGAAATCAGAGCCCTCTCCCAGCACACACAAAACTCGGTTGGGAAGCGGCAGAAAAGCTCTGAATTTTCAGAACATCTCAATCGACACGAGCCAAGCATGCGATCACCCCCTCCCCTTCCAAAAGCCCCGAGCTGAACTTACATGCCGGAGGCTAAAGAAAATAATTCTACCACAAGTTCAGCTCTCTCAGCAGCAGTAATGAAAGCAATTATCAGCTTAAAAAGAGGTTAAACAAAAAAAAAAGCAGCAAACCCGAGCAAAAACACAAAGCAGCAACGTGAGGTAATGAGCTCTACTACCATAGAACACGGAGCGGAGAGAAAACTTCAGGAACATCCCTGCCCCGGCGGGAGGCGGCGATTCATTTGAACCCTGAACCAAAACACGCACAAAAACCACCACCCATTTCTTTTGCATTGCATCCTGAGCAAATCACGGCCGGGCTGAGGACACACAGGAAGGGGCTGACGCGGGCCTGCCCTGCTGCCTCACCATTTGTGTTTGCTTTCTTTTTTTTTATTTTTTTGGCAAGCCAGTGTCAAAATGGAACTTTTCCTCAACGCAATTCAAGCAGGCTGAGCAACAGATGGCATTTACACGTTAATCCACAGGGCTGCAACCGCTCCTGGCACAACAAAGAACGCAGAAGGGATTTCACCCCTCTCCAATATCCATCCGAGGGGTTAAAAAAAGAGCAAAAGAGGTGGGAATCCGAAGCTCAAAGCAGTCCTTCCAAAGGCAGCCCAGCGCCGCAGCGGTGCTGAACGCGGTCGGTGGGCGCTCGCTGCTCGCTCTGCTTTCCTTCCTGAAGGGCTACAGGGAAGCCAAGCACGCAGCCGGCGGGGGCTCCAGCAGCCCTCGGCTGTGCCAGAGATGCCAGAACGCCTTCAGCGGCAGCGGGGCTGCACCCACATCCCCCACCCCGCACAACCCGCTCTCCTCCTCCTCCTCCCCAACCTCCTCCTCCGTCATTACACGCTGCCATGGTGCCCGCTGCTAAAAGGTGACGGCTCGTAAGAAATCAATCGCTGCCCTCTTCGCACGATGGCGAAACGCTGCCTCCCGCACGGCTACCGCGAGCCGCGGCATTTTCTCCGCTGATTTTTAATAAAGCAAAAAGAGGAGGGCGGAGCGCGGGGGGAAAAGGCACGGCACAAACCCGGCACGGCCGCCGTCGCCGCGCTGGAAGGGCGACGCAACCCGCAGGAGGAGGAACGCGCCGCCGAACGCGGCCGCCAGGACGAGCGGGGAGGAGAACCGCGCACCGCACGGAGCGGCAGCGCGCGCCGGGAGGCGAAGCGGGGAGCGCTGCGAAGGGACGCCGACTGCAGCCCGTCCCGCGCACGGCTGCGCCCGCAGCGCCCGGCGGGCCGAGCGCCCAACTTCGCCGCCGCTCCGCTCGCGCCGCTTTCGGGCGGGCCGGCAGAACGGAGCGACGCGCCGCCGAGGCTCGGCGCCGGCCGGGCCGCAGCCCCACCTGCGCCCCCCGCCCCGCGGCAGCCGCCCCTTCCCCTTCCTTCCCCT